>JBCJKH010048047.1:0-39233 GCA_039877255.1 Loriculus beryllinus | reverse complement strand
GTTTGGGTTGGAAGGGACCTTAAAGCTCATCCAGTTCCAACCCCTGCCATGGGCAGGGACCCCTTCCACTAGACCAGCTTGCTCCAAGCCCCTGTGTTCAACCTGGCCCTCACAATGTATATGAAAGTCAGCTTTGTGTTGATCTAATCTTTGTGTTGGTCTAATTCAACACTTACCCAAGCAGCCTGCTGTGGCACTTGCATAATACATGTGCCTTTCACTTTCTCTGGTATAATGTTGGCTGTTCTTTTGTATTAACGATATTGAAACCACCATTGTCTTGGGATGAGGCAAGATTTCATAAGATGTGAAAATAGAGCAAAAAATAAAGTAAATTGAAAGCACAATGCTGTCATGTAAGTACTATTTTCAAATTAAACAAACAGGAATGCGTGCCAAGCAGCTACATAAAATACAGCAAATACTTTGCTGGGTCAGTGGAAAAATCCTCGAAACCACACAGTAAAAAATCCTGTCCTTTTTGCTAATGGTACTTGACTGTGGGCTAGTTTAAACTGGAAAGGTTATAGACAGTATTTCACAATTGCCATGTGTGTGCTGTTAAGTAGAAAACTTCAATGTGTTTTTGTCTTGTTTGGTTTGTGAAGCTCAATTAAGAATAAAGCCTTTTCACTTACGGAATGTGAATGTATTAACAGGAAAATAGCGCTGTACCAAAGGTTTGGGTAAAACTTTAACTGTTTCAACCTCTTTGTAGTAGAACTGGAGAACATAAAATAGGATAACTGTGGGGTTTTTGCTTTTAACCTTTAGACCTTTGTTCGTAAACCATTCCTGCACCTGTTTTGACTCTCTAATGCTGAACACATGGCCATTTTCAATGATAACCACATCACAGATTTACGGAAGTGGGAATATCATCAGGCAGTGGGGTTTAGTCATATTTTCCCCAAATCCTTCTGACATGGATTAAACCATTTGGGAAATTTGTCGTTACTGAAAAATCATGTGCTCAAATGAGGAAGATGTAGGAAAACAGGAATATATTGGCTTTCAGGAGTACAGCAAACCAGAACAGATGGCCTGACTGCCTTATCTAGATAAATAGGAAGAAATGTCTCTTTGAACTTCACTTTTGGTCATCCTGAATGCCACCCGATACTGCACAGAGCAGAGGAGAGGGAGAGAAAAAGTTCTTAGTTGTGATTGTTCAGAACAACAGAGCATAACTATTGCTCCAGTATGGGCTTGACATTGCTCTGAATTAAAGCCCAGATTTGTCTATATTAATAAAACGTGATGCTTGTTTAACCTTTCTCAAGCAACTGATGTATCCTTTAAAGGAGTTTTGGTGTTTCTTTATAAAGTTCTCTTCATTTTTCATTTTGTCAGCCTTAATTTCTCTTTCCATTTTTCTCCATTTCCTTCTGTTTTCTTTCTGTAAGCAAAGATATTTATCTGTGTAGACTCAGCAAAAGGAACGTGAACAAACCTGAGGCAAGAACATTGCAAATAATTTTCTCTTTTTATCCTTTTAAGTTAAAGGTTGTAATTAATACCAGGAGTACTTTTGTACTGAGCTGTGTAGCAGCTCCTAAATCATGTTGCTTTAGACAAATGCCAAGCTCGATGCTTTGTGCAGTAACTGTATTACAAAGTTTCATCTATTAACTGAGAACATGGAGTATTTACAACGATTTTGTTGACTTTATCACTGCTCCTGTCACTTCTCTGTTTTGCTTTTTTGGAAATCCAGTGATAAAGTCTTTGGACACTAAAGCAGCGGCTGCTTTTCCAGGTTCTTGTGTCCTAAAGCAGTCAGGCAGAAATGGCTGATTTCCTAATGTCAGCTGGAGGAGTAGTTAGTGCAGTGCAACTGGAGGGAGGAATAATTCTGGGGGAGGCAATGGGTAACTTTGCAAGAAGATACGGAATACCTGCAGGATAACTTGCACTGCTTTGTCATGTGGAGTGAGGACTGTGAAAGAAGAGAACATGTGCCCAGGGAAAAGGAGAGATGAGCTGGATAGTGAGTGGTAACTTAGAGTGTAGGGAATGGGAAAAAGACATCTCTTTTTTTTTTCCCCCTGAAAATGCATTTTCATGGGTCAAGGACCAGAAGATGAAAATGAAGAGGTTTTTATTGATTTTTGTTATGTATTCAACAGTTGTATCTTTAAGGTGCAGCCTTTTTTAGAAAAGCTATATAGAACCTTTATCTTTGTAATCATTATTTATGTTTTTTCTCCTTTTTTTCTGGTGAATGAGCACTCCATTTATTGCATTACACAGATATTCTTTGTAAAGACCATCAAGCCATATCTATGGTATTACTGCACCAAAAGTGTTGGGATCTAGCAATGTGTTTATGTTAAGATAAAATCAGCACGCTGCAGTGATGATGTTATGGTTAAGTCTTGGTCTGGCTCAAAGTGTTCTGAATTTAAGGTGTTGAAAGCAGCAGATTTACTGTGCTTCTCGCTTATCTGGCAAGCGATTATGACTTGAAATGGGGAGAATTGCATAAGGGCTGCAATACAGATTTTTCCCAAAAGGGACTATACATAGGATATAAAGGAAAGAATGCAGGGAGGAAAGAAAAGTGGGTGGGAGGGTGAGTAACACTTGCAGGTGTTATCATGGGAAAGAGATGGGGTTTTAGGAGAAGGAAAAACACACTTGAAGATAAAAAGATGTTTCCTTGCAGTTGGAGATGGTGTGCAGTGAGCACTGTCCTTTTGGTTTTGATTTCTTCCTCTTAATTGCTCTGTTGTGTAGCAAAGTATTTAAGTACATGAATTAAACGTTTACTGCAAGCCAAATTAAAAGCAATAAATAAAAATAGCATGGAGACAGTATCCTGAAAGAAGGATTCTTGTAATTAAACTGAGCTTTTACCAGTGTAAAAATAACATCATTGTGATTTGAGCTATGTCCTGGATTTGATGGTTTTTCCTCATTGAAACCAGATATTTGGTAACAAAATCTATCAGTCTTGTTCTCTTGTATATTATAATAAAATAAAAGTCTTTGTGTGCTCATGTGTATGTAAGTTGTGTATCTGCTTGGTGAATGGCTACAGGTAAGTATGTGTATGGAATTGAGAGAGCTGAATACAGCTAAAGGAATCTATGTAGGCATGTAATGATTTATTCTCCTTAAACATATTCCAGGCAGTGTGTTTTGTGACTTCAAATAGTCTCTGGTTCATTTGAACGTTCTTTTATCCGCAAACCTGATGTCTATTTCGAATGCAGTGTCTGATTTGTATTGACAATTCACTTGTAAACTGATCCTCACCACCAAGTAATCATTCTGAATAGTGATCCGCTGGTTCGTGCTTAAAAACACAGCAATCCTGACTTCTGTTAACATGATTCCTGCCTGATTAATGTCCTCTTCCTAAAAACATATGCAAGTTGTCCATTGTCTTCCGTGTGAGGAAATCACATCCTGCCTTGCTTTGATAACTCTTCAGAATGTAATATCCTAAACCCCAAACCCTACTGTACTGCTAGCCTGGTGTGAGACATACAGTGTGTGTCAGGATGAGACATGCTTCCATAAACATACTTGTGATTTATTATTCCTGATGCTAATTGGTCTGGTCATGCAGCTCTATATGGACATGTACAGTTCCTTATTTTTTTCCCTCAGTAGTTTGTGAACTGTGTCTTTAATTATTGCACATATGTGCTGGAGACATTGGGAAAGATCAAAGAGGTAGGTTAGCAATTCAAACTAGTGTTTTAACCAGTAGAATGTCCAGATGGTTGCCAAGCAGCTGGGAATTAATCTTTCCCTGCATGATTAATCTCTACCTCAAAGTGTGTCTCTTTAGTAAAAAAAGAAGAAAGTTTGATTATTTTTCTTTGTCACATGTATGGATTCTGGTTTTTAAGGGAGAAAAACCATTGACTATTAAAAGTAGGTACTGCAGCCTGTTGTTACTACATGTTGCACTTGTGAAATGAAGGTAGGAGCACAGTTTTAAGAACTGTTTTAGGAGATCCTGAAATGAGTGTAAAAAGTCCAGCAGCTGCTGAAATACAGCGTATTAAAAATGAAAAGGAGTAACACGGAGTAAAAAGCGTTGCTGACTCAGTGTATAAAGACTCATGTACTTCACTGGACTTGGTACTGTGCAGAATTAGAGAAAGCTATCTCCTATTATACTGAGATTTTACTAACTCCCTTTGAAATCAGTGTGATTTCTGCATGTTCACGGGGTTCAGCTGAGTTCAGTTTTCAGTGCTGGCAATTGAAGATAGGGTTTGTTGCGGTTTTGAGCTGTCACTTATGAAACTGCATCGAAGAAGTTATTACCATGTATAAGCTTTCACAATTTCCAAACATTCTAAGCTTTTTTGGTACTCCTGATGTCAGAGGCACTAGTACTAGTGGCAGGCACCTTTAAGTGTATAAGTGGGACACTTGCCACTCCAAATAAAGCTGTTAAATTAGTTGACATGATGTGGTGCTAATACACATGTTTTGTTTATTAGTGATATAAAGCATCCTTTAGAGTAAAAGTACCATTTCAAGTTATTGTAGTTGTTGACACAAAAAGC
This sequence comes from Loriculus beryllinus, assembly GCA_039877255.1. Classification (NCBI taxonomy): domain Eukaryota; kingdom Metazoa; phylum Chordata; class Aves; order Psittaciformes; family Psittacidae; genus Loriculus; species Loriculus beryllinus. The sequence goes on along the minus strand of JBCJKH010048047.1, from coordinate 34,701 downwards.
TGTATGCCTTTCTCCCTATTCCCACCATTCCCAACTTGGAAATCTGTGGAAAAATACATTGTTCTCTCCTTCAAGAGACTGATGGCATTTACATATGAATAAGAACAATTGTCCAATTATTTTTCTGTATACAGTAAATGTGTATTAATGTGCAGTGTCACTTAAAAGCCAGTGTGATTTGATTTAGGACAAAGCCTGTAATTTTTAGTGGCTGTAAAAATGGGGCAATGTCATATTAATTTTTTCCTTTAGTGAATATCCAGTTTCTGTTCTCAGTACTCTGTAAAACTTATTCAAACTGGAAGTAGCAGCTGTAGTGGTTTTAAAGAGCAAAGATACAAAGAAGGTTAGATTTGTGGAGAGGAGTGGAAGTGTTTGTTAGGTCAAATAATGTCGTCCAGATCATAAACATAGACTTTTGTGGAGGGGCCTTTGAATCTGGGCAAAATGCCATGTTTATAAAGGGTCTTTTTACATTCCAATTTCTGGCTTGTGGGTTTCACTTGTTTGATGCTACAAATCTCTTTGTGCTTTTAAGACCCGTGGTCGTATTTGATATTTTGGTCATGATGTGAACAGTTCAGTTTGTGATGGACACAGCACATTGATGAGTCTTCTCTCCTAACGCACTTTGCCTGTTTTAACTGTGAAGGTTTTCCAGCTCTTGGCAGTCATGAGAAGGGAATATTATCACTATGTGTATCCCGTGGCTGAAAGCTGGGGTGTATTTCAATGTGCATCTTACATATTTGACCCTTCACACTTTCTTTTCATACCATAATGCATGTCCCTCTTCACTTCAAGAGCAGATATTGATCTGCAAAATTGCCTAAGCAAGTAGGTAGAAGCTGCTCATTAAATATAAGATGCAATATTAAGTTATTCATCATATGACAAGCGTGCTGGTTACAGACATCTAAGTGCAATGAAGTTGGAAGTGGGGAGTGTTTTTCTGCATACTGTAAACTCAGTGCAAGCTTTTCAGCAGTTCAGTTTTGAAACTGGAAGATTAGTCCAATATGTTTTAAAGTCTATATGTATTGTAGAAGTTTCTATTAAAATAAATTGTTATAAAGGATGAATTTGCTTCCTTTTTTTTTCCACGACAGTGATTTAGGTATTTAGGTGGTTATTCTGACTCTTAACTTGCTCTATATGTTTAAAATATTAATACACTTCAAAGCTAATCTTAAATATTTTTGTGCATGCAATATAAGCTATAGAAATAACACTGAGAAAATATAGCTTGTTAATTATGATGTGAAATCCATTGTCCCAAATTACTCTTGTCTGAAGTCGGTGTGTCTTTATGTGGAATAAATCTTGACTGCTTTGCAAGGACAGTATCTCCTGCCTTGGTCTGCCTGTATAGTTTAAACCTCTGTATAAATTATCAGTATTTATTTTTATAACCCTGGATGTGAAAACGGAGTGAACACAACTCAGTAGAAAGTCCTGGTTGTTTGTTGGCTTTGTGTTTTGTTGCTGTTTGCTTAAGAAACCTTTTTCTTCTGTGGAGATATCAAAGCTTTGTGCTGTGCACTGATTGCTTTTAGCAGCTGCCTAACACCAAAACAAGCAAGTTTTGTCCTATATTGTAAGATACACAAGCCATTGTTCCACATTGTTAGTTCTTACTTTGAAGTTCTCATTTATTGTTTACATCCTTCTCCCCCTTCCTGGCTTCCTCCCTCCCTCCCCCATGTATTCATAGGATTGGAAAAAAGCCTGGCAAGCCACAAGTGCTGTTTTGTCAAATAGCCAGAGAACATCTCTGATCGATGTTAAACTTTCAGGATGGCACCTCTGGCCCGAGAGCATTCCCTGTAACAGGGACAAGTGAATGGTGAGGAGTAGTTCAAAGTTATCTCGGATTAATATTGTAAATCTAATGATCGACTTAGTTTCGAATTGGGTATTTAAGTATTTCTACAGGTTCTTGTAACTGGTGATGACGTGAACGTTTCTCTTCTGTCATGAAAAGCTGAGATACCACCTTACCCCCCCCCAAGGATTTATGGCAGTTGCAGATCAGACTCTATCGGTTTGACAGTTGTCATTTCCTTTTTATAGCACCTGACCCATGCTATGAAATGTAGGACAGTGATATGATGAAACCCCGTTTTCAGTAACTATTTACTGTTTGGTGGTGTTTTGTTGTTTTAAATTAGGAAGAAAGTGTGACTAGGCACTTAAAAGCAGTTCTGTTGATACCACCCTCCATGGCTTTAAATAACAGGGACAGCACAGATGTTTGACATCAGTGTTGTTTACATGGCCTTAGGGTTTAATTGCCTCATACTCTTTGTAAGGAGAATAAACAATGACAGAAATCCAAAGGAATGATGTGGAGGCAACAGCAATGGCTGCATTTCATACATAGTTGCAAACTCCTGGACTATAGCTAAATATTCTTGTTTTAGTTTTGTTTTGGGTTTTTGTCTGAATGGTACCATGCCAGAAACTTCATGTTCTCTGCTGCTTCTTAACTAGTAATGAAAGGTATTAAACCTGATGAGCATGAGCACAGGTAATTGCTTCTAAGAGTGACTTTACTAAGTCATTTTTATCTATTTTCTCTAAAACTCACAAAGGTTTCTGATGCTGTTGTAGGTTACTTTGTTTCTCAGTATGTGTCTAATAAACAAAATACAGCTGAAGTGCAAAGGGTGCAGTATAGAAGGGTAGCACATAAAGTTACAGGGCGCTGTTGCACAGGACATTGAGACTAACTTAGCAAACGAGGTTTGGCATTTGGTAACTACAGATACGTGGTATGGTTTTCATTTGAAAGATAACTCCTTTATTGAAATCAGTATTTAATAACGTGTTTAAACTTCGAAATGGAAGGGGAGAAGCTTCGCTCCCAGTTGTGATGAGCCCATTTGCTTCATCCCCAGCCTTCATGAGATCACTGTAAAAAATGTGTTTACATGACTCAATTTTTTTATCTCCTTATGTGGTGAGGTTGGAATTCCATTTTATGCAAAGGGTGGGTCAAAAAGCAGATTTTGACATGAAGCCAGTACTCCAGGCTTTGCTGTAGGATGCTGGTTTGTTGTATGGATGTTTCTGGCTTTTCCTGCAGTTTTCCATGGGGAAAATTTGAAGTGTAGGATTTTTAAACCAATATATCTTTATTTTAACAGCACATGCTCAAATGAACACTTCCAAAAGTTGATATGTGAAGATACGTGCGTATTGTGGAGCTGTGGAGCATTATAAACTTGAAATGATGTTGGAGAGTCTCCTATTTTATTCTGTTTTTTTACCAGTTACTCATTACAAATACAACTTTCCTCTTAAGACTAGAAAACTGTGCATGTCAACTCCTGAATTTCAAATACACAAATGTGAGGAGTCCCCTAAAGGGACAAAATCATGGAAGTTGTGGATGAAGCAAACAGGGCAGTAAAAACGGAGTGCTGAAACTTCAGAGTTTCATTGAGTTTATAGAAGTTGAGGTCCATGGGTGCTTTTGAATGTGTCACCTTCTGAGCCCCCAGCTGGTGAGGAGCTGGTCTTTGGGATTTTTCAAGAGAAGAGAGATATTTCTTTTTTTAAACTTTAATATTAAAGGAAGAAGTAATTGTTTTGCTGTTACAGTGATTGCCTTCATTAAGAGCTGACTTGCGCATCTTGGACACATTTTGCGCACTGCTTGGTTGCAACTACCTCTCCTTTTTGGAAAGTAGTCCCAAATCCTAGGGTTAAGGCTTGGCTGTCCTACTGGGAGCAGTGGGATGAATGAATTAGAATTGATGAGAACAAGTGCAAGTGCAAGACTGGTGCTAAGTAGAAGTTTAATGACCAGCAATGGAAGCCAACTTCAAGTGCAAGGATTTCTGCTGTCAACCTGTGGCAAAACAGCCACATGGCCAAGACCAGTCACCATCACTTGAAAATCCATGTCCATATTTAATGCAGGGCAAATTTTAGTTTTTGATTGATCTTTATGTTCTTTCAACCTATAGAATAATAATATGTGGACCAGATTTCAGCTGCTGCAAACCACTGAGGACTAATTTACATCTGCCAAAACCTCATCACTTTATTAATGAGTTTTAAATGTAACGTCTTTGTGTGGATTTAATAGCTATGTGAGTACAATAGCTATACATCAGTAATTCATAAGCTTTTAATGTAATTCAAGTAGATTGGAGTCTCTTTCATGTTTAGTTTCTAGTATTTGTGGTTTTACAACACCTTCATATTTATTTATGGAATGTTCACAAACTGTCTATGTGGAAGTGGATTGCTGTGCTCTTCTTTAAAATCAACATTTATTTATCAGCTGGTACTAAGATTTTCTTCTATAATGTCACTTTGTTAGGGGGATATATGCATACGTTTCTTTTCATATATACATACGAGTCTATTTCATGAATAGAACATGCATTTTATTGTGATGCTTATTTCTGGATGATAAAAGAGGTGTCTGACAGCTCAGAATATGATCTGGTTTTTTTTGGATTAATTGTCAAGCTAACTTCTTCCCCCCTGGTAATTTGCATAAGACTGTGTACCTATTTAGTCTGGGAAGAGAGATGGCCTCTTTGTGTGCAGTGTAATAAGCAGGCGTATACTTTGGGTATCAGTGCATGTGAAGTCTGGAAATGGAAAGAAGTTGCTGCTCTTCCTTCTTCTGTTCTCAGTTCTCGAGGAATATCCTACAGTTACAGCACAGCATTTTGCATTTCCAAGTTGACTTGGATTTCTGTAGCTCACTTCCAAGTCACAATAAGCAAACGTAACAGAAAGTAATCATATGGAAGAACTTAACTTGCAGCGTGTTTATTGTTTGTACGTGTTAGATAAAGATTCGTTCTTGAACGGCTACTTTTGAGAAGTCAAAGGAATAAAAATTAAGTCAGAATGGATAATGCTGTCTGTAAGTGGGGGGTTGTTGGGATCAGTCATTCCGAGGAGGCTTTTCTGTCCACTTTGCTTTGGGAACAGAAGCAGTGATTAAATGTAGAAGGGAAATAGCCTGAACCTGAACTTGAGGTGTCGCTTGGGTTTTCTAGAAGACAGAAACACCAAATACCTGTCATGTCTGCGCTCCTGAGGACAGACATAGTGAAAATATGCAGCAGACTTAACAACGCCTTAAAGATGAAAACTGGGTCTCTAAGAAGTGGCAATGTGTTATTATGTCAGAGGGTTCAAGTACACTACTTTGAACAAACACAAGCAAAAGCAGGAAATGCATGTTAGCAATGAAATCCAGCAGTGATATCCTTAATTCCATTATAAGTAACCTTGAAAAGGAAATGTGTTGGTGATGTGGATGAATAATAGAAAACAAACACAAATAAACATGCATCTGGGCTAAAGGACATTCTTTGTATAAATGTGACACCTGCCTCTAGAATAAAAACAAGTTTACCATACTTGGTGTATTAACAGTAGTATTAAAAGCTTCATTCTGAAGTGTTTATTTAAGTAAAGGACAATAGCTTTTTCTGGGCAGTAGCAGTTGGTTTTATTGCCAACTAAAACATCTACATTTAGGTTGACATCTTTTCTAACACTCTTAGCAAATAAATGTGCAAATACCAAGAAAATTAATAGTAAGTTTTTTATAGCAGTTATTTGTTAGTGACTTCCTGTTCCCTTCTCAATACATACATGAATAATTCAAAAGTTATATAAAGGTCACTAGTGTCATTTACTCTTTATTTTAATGAAGTTATATATCTCTCTTTTGCTTTTAAAGCTGGACATTAAAATGAAAATAGCAGAAGGTAAATTTCATGAAGAAAAACTTAAATTACAGCAGAAGCATGATGCTGATGTTCAAAAGGTAAGAAATTCCGGTATCTTTTTCCCCAGTTACCATATTAAGACAATGGAGAATCTGACTATAATAAAGAATTAGCATTTGTAGTTTAACTTCTTCGCAGTTGCAGTTAATGTTCCTTGAAAGTAAGATTGTAGGTAACAGTTTCATAAGCTGATAGGAATGCAGAAGATTCTATGATAACATAAACTTAGGAAAAGAGAAACACATGGAGAAAGCAGATGAAAATACAAAGTGATTTGTTTATTTGTTTGAACAAGACAACCTATTCCACCAGCCTAACAGCTTCTGTGGCTTCCTATGCTGATGAAATGTAAGCCCCTGATTTCTCTTCTAGCGCTTGTATTATAGAAAAATGGGAACAAAACCACTTAATTAAATTTTTATGGACAGAGTGCAAAAAATAACAGTAGGAAAATCCACAAGTGTATCCCATGTGTTCCTATTAATACAGAGTAGGGCTTGTTCTTATGTCTCCATTTTGACACTGTATCTTAAAGCATGGGCTGGTCAATAAACAGTTCGTTATTTATGTTATTGCATTGTAAAAGCTCTATGTGGCTTTCAATTCTTCACAGCAATAAAGTGACACCAGATACACTTCCTTTGGGTTAGGTTGGATTTGTCTTTATTGTGTTGGGTTACACCACTTTGGGGAAGATTATAGAAAGTCTCTCAAAGACCATACTGTTACTTTTAATGCCGTGTTTTATGCATGTGGGATAAAATTCAGCCAGGTCCTAAGCACCTTCTGAGCACTCAGATCCCTGTTAAATGCTCAGCATCAGGGTTGGGCTGACTGATGCTACTGTAAGCTTTGCATTACTGAGTACCTCTTGTGTTGTTTCTTAAGGCTGAGTCACAGATTTGGAGGAAGTGAGTTGACACAACACTATGACACATCAAAGCCTCCTGAAAGGATGTTAATATTTGGTCAGGTGCATATTTGGCTCATCTGGTCTCAAAGTCTGCAAGCACAACTGGCTAGCAAAGCCCAGAGCCTGAAGGAAACGGCTTTTTGAGAATAAGAAAGAGTTTTAAATGCTTTCTCATCCCTGGAGTTGTCAGCCTTTCCTTGACTGATGTTAGAATTCAGTCTTTTGAAGTTGTTTAATAACGTTGGATGTTTTAGAAGAGGTTAAATAGTGTCATATTAATCTTGCAAGACACAAAACATTTAATGCAGATGGGGTAATATTGTTTTAAGATGAAAGCTTCTGCTGATGCGAGATTTGGGGCACTGTTATAAAATTTCTGACTTTAATGTTTATCTTAAACACGAAGTTTAAATTAAAATTCTATCTCAAAATGTGCCAATATTCAAGCGTTTTTTATCCCCCAAAATCAGCATGTTCAGAACAGTGGATGTAGTTACACCTCATCTACTTGCTGTATTCCCAGTCATTGTTTCATGGAGTACATGCAAAGAATTGCACTTGGTGAATGTAATGCAGTTCACCAATTACTTATTTCTTAAAGCTACTGAAATTGTAGATGCTGTTAAATAGTATTAGGCAACGTGAGAATGAAAAAGGAAACAAATCCTTTGTATTTGCAGCAGTAGCACCATGAAATTTCCAAACTCAACAAGAGTAATATTGGATTTGCCCAAATTTAAAAGAAAACACAAAAAACTCAACCTAAAACATGGGTGTCCTTTTAAATCAACATTGCTGCCTACATTCATCTAAATTAATCCTTCGTTTAGGACTTGGCAGATTTAGCTGTGAAGATCTAATCACCTCATCCTGCTTGACCTAAGAACTCCATTGACAGAGATCAGCATCTATGATTTGTGTACTCATTGTAGTTATGGAGTTTTTTGGATTTCTTTTAAAGTATGATGAATTTTCCCTACAGATTTTGGATAGAAAGAATGATGAAATAGAAGCCTTGAAGTCCCTCTACAAAACCAAACAAAGTGAAGCTGAGAAGACCATTAGAAAACTGGAGACGAAAGGTGCTTTTTATCTTCATGGTGATGGTTTTCTGCATGGTGATGTTGTGCTGCATCCTTCTTGTGGCTATGGGCTTACATGTTCCTTCTAGGTGCAGATGTTCCTTTCCTCTTCATTTGTAGGTCTTGAACTTTTTCCTTTAGATTTTTAGAGGTTTGCCTGGATCTTTGCTGTCCAGTTTCCAAACCATATTTTCCAAGAGGCCGTGTGATGCTGTTCTATTTCATACTCACAGGTTTCATGATTGTCACCAGAAAAAGTTTCTTTGATGATTCCCAAGTATTTTGGCCACTTATTTCAAACTTTCTGGAATCTCTGGCTCAAGGTTAATTTATTTATACGTTCAGTACATTTTAATCAAACCACAACATATTTAGGACTGTTACAGCAAGTGTTCAAACATGAGTAGTTGTCCTGAATATGTCATAAGCACAAACTTGGCCTGAGTGTGGCTTGTCAGCAATTTTCAAATGTTATTTTCTTTTAGAATTCCTTGGAGTCCATTTACACTATGGACTAAACCACAATGTAAAATAATCCACAAGTTTGGCAACCTACATACTAAAAGCAAGTGAATTCCATGTATATTGTTTCCTGCTCCTTGTCAAAGTAAATTGTCCAAGAAAGGATCTGGTGTTTCTGTTGTTTGCGCTCAGCTGTAACAGGTTGTGTTCAGGGTGCCTACGCTCACGTCAGAGAGTGAAAATAATCAGTGACTTTTGAAAAGTGAATATGTACCTGCTTTGTTTTCCATGGAATTTGTCAGACTGTGAATTCTTGATGCAATCACTTGTAATTTAAATTGGGGAACTTAATTTCCTTGTATATCTTGGGCATTCAACCTTCACAAGAACCTTCTCTCTTTAGGATGAACATAAACTCGGTAAAAATGCCTGTTTTCTTTAGGTTATACAGAATTTTGATATATATTTACTGCTTCAGTAAGGAAAACTCACTATGAAATATTTCGTAAATAATGAAGGGGAACAGAGAATCCAAGTGCTAAATTTTCCAGGAGCATGTGCATTAAGTACTTTTAAAAGCGAAAAAACCATCAGAAAGCCAGGTCAATTGGAAAACTGCTATAATCGAATTGCATCTGTTGCCAACACTGGCAAATCCCAGAGGTATGTCTTGAATGGTTGTTTTATTTTCCCATTTTTGACAGTTCAGACCCATCTTCGTGAGTTGCAAGTCATCAGAGAAGCGAAAGAGAAGCAGATTATGGAGTTAAAGAAGATGTGTGAGCAAAGCAATGAGTCTCTGAACAATGAGTGGGAGAAAAGGGTAAGGAATAACTTGCTTTCTTTGAAAGATTCCTACAGTGTTTATGTGGGGAAATGCATTTTGCAAGAAATACTTACTTTTAGGGCTATTTTCTTCTGCTGATCTTATTTTTGTTGCTGGAGTAATGTTGCCAGACTCTTTGATGCTCACACCCTGCACCCTGCAGCTGGGTACTCTGTTCCAGGGGTTCATCTGGCCCTCTTGACAAGTCCTGGGATGTATTAGGGAACTGTTTGTTTCTGGTTGACCTGACATGGAGTTTTAATCTCAGTAAACCTGCTGCTCCCTTCTGCCACGGTGCTTCCTTTGAACTCTTCCTTTTGCAACGGGTCATGAATTCTTCAATGTGTTTCTATGTATTGTTACACTCAAGCCAGCAGCGAAGCAGAGGGAAAAGCATCTTTATGGTGAGACACCTTCACCTTTCTCCTGATTACTGTTGGTATTTTCTTCCTTGCCTCTCTCAGGAGAGGAAGGGTCACAAAAAAGGTAAAACCACTTCCCTCATAGATGGAGTTTTGCAGCTCTGCGTGTGGAAGTGATGTCAGTTTTAATTCTTGTCTTGTAAGAGCTAAGTCATAAATCTTGTCCTTTGTGCTTAAGTCCTTGAGGCTTCAGAATTAGGTGGGGCTTTCTTATTTTAGAGGAGCATTACTTTCAGCCCGAGGTCATTCCCCTTTTTGCAGTTACCTGGCAGGTGCTGCTCCTCCAGCTGTAGCTGTCATCAATGATGCCAGTGTGCAAACAAGAGGGCAAATTGAAATGCTAATACTAACTTCATGGAATTATGGAAGTGAAATCAGAGCATGTATCTAATGGAAAAAAGTGGATATAATGGGAATTGTGATGGAAATAAACTAAAAGCTTTAACTTTTACAGTAACAATACAATATTTTAATAGCTTTATAATTACTTCCTTCTGTATATAGATACAAGCTGTTTGAATAGATGTTGCTGACAATAGCACAAATATTGTTGTAGTCTGTTGTACAGGAGGTAGAAACATTCCCAGGATTTTTGGGTTTGTTTATAGCTCATACACCTGGAGATGAAATGTTGATTTATTTGTTTTCCTTGATTGGACTTCAGGACTTCTGAACCCCACAGTATATGCATGATATTTGCCATAATTTATTAGCTTCTTCTCTTTTGGATGAATCATAGAATCATACAGTCATAGAATAGAAAACCCTTACAAGTTTCTGGATGAAAGCTTCTATGTTAAGTTCACACTGTTGAACTGTTAAATCATGGTCCAGATTCACAGACACCTTCAGAATTCTACATGACAAAAATCTCTTGCTCTAGCAGTAGGCAGGGTAATGAATAACTTGCTGCTTCTCTATATGTTGGAGACAAACCTCTGTATTTATGCAAATTAACCTGACTTTAGCAGTGCATTTAGAAAGATGCTTTTAGAGTCTACATTGCAGCTTTTTCCTTCAACTCTGAAATGGATTTGTTAGAAACTTGAGAAATACACAGTAACTGTTACACAACCAATGCCCAGACAAGTTTTCTATGCTAATTTCACATGACATTATTCTTTACTATTGTTTAGACAGAAAACTTGGATTTAAGGCTGCTAAACTGGAAAGAGAGGCCACTGGTGTTTAGAATACAAATCAAACATTAGTAATGACACAAATAATCCTTTTATTAAGCAAGTAGATAGCCAGGGCTCTCTAGCTTCTTACCAATTGAGAGGCAGATAAACCGCCAATGTAAGTAAGTGGAGAGAATATTAGTGTTTCTGTTATAGAAAGTCATTAATTTTGTGCAACACCCATTGGTGTTCAGTTTAAAATGTGCAAACAAATAATGTATCAGAGTGACAAAAATGTGTTTTAGCATTCTGTATGGATCAAGTTATGCATTTGAAAATTACTTACATGTTAAAATGACATTCAAGGCCAGGCTGGGTGTGGTTGTGAGCAACCTAATCTAGTGGAAGATGTCCCTGCTCATTGCAGGGGGTATGGACTAGGTGACCTTTGAAGGTCCCTTCCATCCCAAACTATTCTATGATTCTATGACTTACTCATACTCCTAAATAACTGCTTTATATAGTCATAGTAGACCTATTTAGTGAGACAATGATCTAGTTTTGTTGTAGAGGTCGGAAATGTGGCCTCTGCTTCTCAATTATTCTATTTATATACTATAACAATATGATACTTATAAATGCTGGTTTTATATACCACTTATTTCCTAACATTTTTGTGATGCAGCTTCACAATGCAGTGGCTGAAATGGAAAAAGAGAAGTTTAATATCCAGAAGAAGCACACAGAAGATATGCAGGAGCTGCTGGAGGACACCAACACTCGTCTCGGCAAGATGGAGAAAGATTATTTGGAACAGATAAAGTCAACTGTAAGTAACTTGTAAATATGTCACAATAGCAATGTGCACACTTCATGCACTTGTGTATGTAAGTACTGTTGGGCTGAGGAGTGGTTTTGATAGTGCAATGCAGTTGTTCTCTGTTGGGAGAGAGCAATGGCCTGGAAGCCAGTCCAACCAAGATAAAACTCATTGAAGTACAGCCCTTCAGTCAGTGTTGCTCAGATATGTGTTTGTGTTGAATGACTAGCATTTCTCATTGGCTTTGATTCAAGTTATAAATAAGGATGTAGATAGTACATCTGTTTTCAGAAGTACATCTGACTTCTTACTGATCACCTCCTCTTTGAGTGATCAAATGCTTCTGGTAGAATAAAAAGCAAATAAACCGTATTTTAATAATTATTGCATTATTCCAATTTATTGCATTTCTTTCCTAGAATAATTAGAAACACGTAAGCAGCATTATGTGCCTGCTCTGTAAGTGATGTAAAAAGGCAAAAAAATAATAAGTATCCTCAGGAAAGCATCCTGTACTTTTTATCAGGATAAGGTAGGAAGAAAATGGGATGAAGGGAAAGACAATGTCAAACAAAATTTATTCCTTTATTAATGAATGTTGTATTTAAAAATTAGCATTCAGATCATGGCATAGGTAACAGTAAATACAGAGGGAAAATGGACACAGTCTGTCAGCAAGATTGAATTTAAGAACCATCAAAAGTAGACAGATCTTGCTGAGCAGCTTCTGATTTAATAATTAAACAAGGTAGAGTTCAAGGCAGGGCTTAAGATGAAAGATGAGTCTGTCACTGGAAATTAGTTTCCTTTATTCTCTCTTCTCTTTCTTTCTCTCTCCTGATTTTTGGTGGTTTTGTTGGTATTTCAGAGTTCCCTTGTTCAGAGTTTCACATTGTTGAGAATGCCAGTGCTGTTAGCAACTGAAATTGGCTGAACCATTTAATACCATAGGACTGATAAGCAGGGGTTTGTGCATTGAACATGTATTAACTTCCTTGAGGGCTGGGGGCTGGGAAGGAATTATGATGTTTGGTAATGTGTTAGGTATCATTTTTCTTTTCTGCTTGCTTTTATTTATTTGTTCTAAAAAAAAAACCCAAAACCCCACCCCCAAAATAAACAAGAAAACCCCCTAAACCACAAAAAAATCCCAGCCAAACCCCCACCATGCCAGCTTTGCAGTGATGGAAAACTTTGCTGCACTCTTTCTGAAGTATCTTAAGCCAGTTGGTGAAGTTCAGGTGACCCTTCTGGCTGTGTGAGGTTCTTGCATTAGCCCAGGCTCATTTAACAGCCCCGTGCTTATTGGGGGTTGGAACTGGATGATCTCAAGGTCCTTTTGAACCCAAACCATTCTATGATTCTATGTGACAATTGAGGCGCTGGCTCGAGATGGCAGATGTCTGAGTTTTGATTTTACTTTATCAGAGGGTGAAAACACTGTTCCACTTCCCTGTGGACTATTGTTGATATAAAAACAACCATGATACATCCTGGAAGGGCAGCTGCATCTTAGGTTTTGACTACAGCTCTGGAGTTCTTTCACTTCCATGCTTATTAACATAAATGTAGGGAAGAATGGGAAGTAGTAACCTCATATTACCTGCCTGTCCTCATTCTGCTCATGTTGAAATTGTTTATATTACAGGATGAAGTTCTGGGGAAAAAATGCACATTTAGACAGATGTTTGTAAATTATCGTAAGGAAATAACTATAATTAAACAAGTGATGAGGAGAAGTAGCTTAGGGAAAGGTAAACCAGCAGACGCTTGAGGAATGCACTCTCAGTCCTGGTCCACATTATGCACAACACTTCCTTTTCTAGTAATGAAATGGAGGCAATATGCTTACCTTACAAAATGATCAGTGGATATAGTTAATATTTGTTAATTGATTTTAAACAGAACTAGGTAACATTCGCACTGTTAATGCAGCATTTGTATTACAACCTTCTTATATCCTCCGACTCCATAGCAGGTATTACAGTATCTTTTTATTTACATCCTTGGATGTGGCTTTTCCCAAATATGCGCATAAACTGCAGTTGTTTAAAATCTGTCATTCTCTAGCAACTTGAGTGCATTGCTCCTTGTTTTAGTTTAGGAATTTAAGATAAATTATTTTTATGTCTATAAACATGCAGTAGTTGTAAAAGTACTCTGAAGAATGTTTCGCCATGAAAGAGCTACAGATTTCACTGACTTAGTTTAGTAACTGACTTTAGTTGTAACTGACTTTAGTTTAACAGTTTAATATGTTTCCTAGCTGACTTTTGTAGCTGCTCATCACCATAACAATCAGTAAAATCTTGTATATATAGATTTTTCCTCAAATACCCCTTCCCACATGTAGATTGTGCTAGCGTGTGCTAGTGATAACACATTCTGTGGTTCATGGGAAGTCTAAAAATGCTTTATGTGCATCCATTGTGGTTTTCCTTAGAAACGTCTGTTGTGCTTCCCATCCTAAAAGATTAGGAATATAGAAATCAATTGCATATATTCTTTTGCTTAGGGAGGAAGATTCATTACTTTGCAGGGGGGAATAGGCCTCCATATTTTGAAGATTTATATATTTATGTACAACACAGAATTTACGGTCGTGATTGATGACACTTCAGCTGTTATAACTCTTGTGTCTCTGGACCACCAAAGAACCTTGTTGCTTTAGGCTACTGAATAACAACAAGAGCATCCCTTAATTTATTCTGGTGTTTTCTCAACCTGTTCTTTCAGAACCAGACTGTCAAAGAGCTGGAGGCTCATGTCCAGCAGTTGACTGTGGAGGCTGAAAATAGTAATTTACAGCGTCAAAAGTTGTCTCAAGAAAAGGCTGATGCAGAACAGCGTTACCAGGTGCTGTGCTCTGAACTTCAGGAAGCAAAGGCAAGGTAATTCTTTGGCTGTTGCTGGTTTTAACATTGTATTAATTGATCTGAAATTCATTTGGGAACTGACCCAAGTAACCACTGGAAGGAGGATGCTATCTCTCCATTATTTATAACTGCTTCATTCTGCTACAGCAAGCACGTGGTGCAGGCAGACTTGCATACTCTGTAGAATTGATACTGAGCAGGTAAAATGCCAAAATATGAAAGCAATTTCCATATTCTGTTTGCTTACTACTTGTAGGCACAGCTCCCTTCAGAAAGACAAGGACCATATTATACAGGAATACGAGAAGAACATTCAGCAACTACAAAGTAAATATGATGTTGATATAAATTTTATAAAGCAGGAACATGCTCTCTCTGCAGCTAAGGTATGCTTCCACATGTAACAGGCATTAAAATGTTGTTGAAGTGGTCTCTTCAATAGAGATGTGATGCTTATGAATAAATCCAAGGAACTCTTCGGTTCCCAAAGTTATTCATGGGCATGAGTTTAAAAAACAAATTGTGATTTAGTTTTTCATTCCCAAATTTGACTGAAAAATCATCTGAAGTTATCTGATAATTCTGGTGTGTGTATAAGTACATACAGGTGGTATTTCCATAGCTGATTCAGATAAGAGACAATTAATACACTGGTTTTGTTTGTGTGCTTCTTTAGAAAGTCCAGATATCTACTAATGTTCACAGGTAGATATATGGTACATATTTCATGCAATTTTCAAGTAAATGCTTGTAGAAAAGGCTCATGTCTTAAATCTGCCAATCCTCAGAGGCATTTATTTACTGGAATTCTGGGAGCTTCGCTGCTACTTTACTCCATTTAATTTCCAAGGTATTTTACTTTCCTTCAGTTATTAGTGCCAAGGGGTTTTGGTTATTGTCTATTTTTAGTGGTTTTGTTCACATTTCTAAGTTAACCAGATGGACACAAGTGACGTATCCAGAGTTATAAACTTGTACGTGTGGTTTTTTCCCAATTTGATATTCTTTTTCAGCTTCCAGGCACCTTTGAGAAATAAATGTAAACTTATTAAAGAGGTACCTGTGAGGCTAATGAGGAATGCAACACAAATTCCTGGTTTTGTTAAATCCCTGCAGGCATCCGATGCGATTGAAGAATTACAGCGTAGTGTGGCTCTATTAAAACAACAGCTACAAGATTCAGAACATCAAAGACAGCAACAGCTGAGGGTGAGTCCTGAATTTCTTCCTCAAGAATGACCAGCTCCTTTTACTTGTCCCAGTGATTTAAATGTTTAGATGGCCTTACTAAAACGCACTTGTATATAACATGCATCATTATGTATTTAGTTCAAAGAAATAGATAGTGTCACCTCATGCTTAAAAGATGATATAAAAAGTACGACTAATGACTAAAACATCACTCTATGGGTAAAAGCAGAGAACTTTTTAACTACTTGTTGTAATTCACATTAAATCAATATAAAGGTGTATAGAGATGATAGAGAAACATCAAAAAATTGCATATATTTTTTCCTAAACTTTAAACATTTTTAAAGTAAGTTTCAAAATAGCTTAAGTTTTTGTTGCTATTTAACAGTTCACTTCAATATTCCTTCTTCCTATAGGCTTTTAAATAAATCCTCCTATCTCAGGATAATGAGCTCCACATCCATATCATGTACCCATCCTGTTTGAGTTTGGCATCTACTTTTCCTCCTATGCCTTTCATTTAACAGTTGATGTAGTACAGAATGGCATTTTAATGGTTCAGGGTGGAAAGTTGCTGTTTCTCTTTAGAAAACGTGAATCATGACTTTCAAGATAGTTTTGTTACATGTGAATATTTTTGCTGTTGTTTTAATTTGTATATTTTTAATGATATGAAGTGGGTTTCGATTTTTTATGGACTGTTCTATACAATAGCAAAAGTGTGTGTGTTTAATGATTACTTTGAAATGAACGGAAAATGTGTATTCTAAATAGACAAATCATACCTCTTCCTTTGCAGGATCAAGAATACAAGCTTCAACAGGAGAAACTTCACTTGGAGCGTGTGTATGAAAAACAGGTATGTTATCAGGAAAATAGACCATCTTAGCCATATTTCCAATTTTGTTTGGTATACAAAGGCTAAAGGTTGAAATTCTGAAGTCCCTCAAGAAGTAAATTTTGGAATCTAAACATTTTACATGGGTTGAAAAATAATTGTAGAAATTCAAGGAGGATTTTAAGTACAGCTCTTTAAGTACAAAGATATCACCTCTGAGCCTGGGAGTTTGCTATCAAACACTGGAGGTTGGGAGAAGGTTACCAAAGATGTGCTGCTGTGAGCCTGGCCTGTTTGTAGATACTTCTTATGTTGGCAGCTGATGTTAACTGCTGCTAGAGGAAAGACAATGAACTACATTGAACTTAGCCTGACCTGTTGTGTGTGTTCCTATGTTCTTCCATTTGTCTTTTTCCACAATATATCTTTATTCCATACTTCTCCATGATTTGAATGTGTTCTCTAAGTATTGTGAACATACATTATTTTAACATCAGAAGCTGAAACTAAGAAATGTAATTTCCATCAAACCCTCATCTTAATGCACTTTGCAAATACTGTCTACTCTTTTAGACTTTAAACATCAATAGTTTTCAAATTGAACTTCCATTTTTGTGATATTGAGCTCGTGCATAAGAGGGTGCATTAGATGCCTGTTTAATTGAAAGGATGTTATTCAACCATGTCATTTCCAAATGTAAATTTATAGCATAAAGTAACAAATTGTGATCATTGCTCATCATTTGGTAATAGCATTTGCAGCATTGTAAGATTTTGGTTTGAGTTAGTGCCTTCTGCTTACTTGAATTCAAATACTTTTTCGCTCCAAGATATGTTTTGTTCTGATCTTAGTCTTCAGGCAAGTCTTTAGGCAAGTCATGTTTTCCTATGAGCGTTGGCTTCACTTAAAAGCCTAGGATTGAATAATATTGCAGGTCAAAATAAAGATATAGTAGTATAATTTTGTTATCTTCTAGCTATTGTAGTTTAGTGGACATTGGTTTATTGCAATACATCGCTTCCACTGCAGATAAGTACAGTTTAAAGGTGACTGGTAATATTTGCAGGCACCAAGTCCAAATGCTATCAAATTGCTCACATCTAGACTATTAAACTTCACAGTTCTGGGCAGTGAGGTGGATGCATCCATGCTACCTGCTGCAGTGCTGCCTGTCCTGTGTCAATCTTGAATGAGGTTTGAGGATCGTTTGGGAGGATGGTACATAGCATGGGCTAAGAGCATGTCAGTGATCCTTCTACAGCAGTAAGAACAGGTACTGAGCTGTAGCTGTGATGTAACTGTGTTTTCTAAAGCAAATCATTGAGAAAAGAGGAGAAAAAAAAAAAACATGAGAAGAATCTAGGGGTATAAATCCATAAAATAATATGGATTGGCCCATAAAATACTAAAACAAGCTTGTCCTCAAGTAAAGGATTAGTGAAGTCTCTGGTGCAATCTGTTTGCTTAAGAACCTACCTATTATCTAATAATCTTTATTAGTCTACAGTGGCTATTGCCTGCTAGGATATTTAAACATCAAACAAATACCAGGTAGTAACCCTAAATGTCACTGTTTGATTCAATGTCCTTATCTGCTGAATCAGGAACCAGTTAAACTAAATGGTTTTACAAGCCAAGGAAACACCTGCTTTTTATAAATAATCTGCCACTTGTTTTCCAAACACTGAGCTAAGGCATAAGAACAGGGACACATTATTCCTGAGAGTCCTTCTCAAGCCAGCTGTTGAATATAAGGGTTTTTACCAGGTTTGGCAGTACCTTCTTTACTCTGACAGGCAGCCCATAGGGCTGAAAGCTCTTTCAAACCAACTGAGTATTCAGACTTCTGTGTAATAAACACCTACAGGGAGCTGCTCCTAGCAGAGAATCTCTACATTTGGTTTTGCATTGGATGATTGTACTCTTACACTTCTGACTACACAAAATTAAAGGCTTTATATGATGATTCCAGCACTCTGGTTTGACTTCAGTGGGTCAGGAGTTCATTAGTAGTAAACCACTTTTCCTCAAAGTGTTACTTTTCTTAGAGTATTTTTCCTCAGGTAGTTAATGCTTGAGTATGTATTACTCTAAAGCAAAGTTAATTACTGTCATTATGTTTGGTACTCTTATTGTGGTAAGAATGGATAAAAAGTACTTTACTTTGGGTATTCCCAAATTGATAGGTAGGAACTCTGCACCGTAAGGAATACATGTCATTATTTTAGGCGTTTTTCTATGTGCTTTCCTGTATTTACCTATTTTATGTCATTACTGATATTTCTTTATTCTAGAGAATGATACTCACTTTTTCAAGAAAAACAATTGTATTTGCTGTATTTTTATACTTCATCTCTGTTAATCCTTATTCTTGCATTTTACGTTAGGAATATAGACATGGTTGTCTGCATCCATGCAAAAAAAATATCAAATAAATAGGTTTTTATAATTTAAAATAACCTTATTTTTAGATCTGACTGTGTTTTAGCTAAAATATGGGTTTTTTTTCTTTCAATGGTAGATTCATTGCATCCGGAATGATCTTGATAAAGAAAGAGGGGATGCTCAGAAGAAAATTCGCAAACTGGAAGAGGCGTTGAAGTAAGTGAATATGGAATAAATGTGGAACCATCCCCAACTTTTTAATGAAATTTATTAACTAAACTTGTGCTCTGTCTCATCTAACTGCCTGCCTGTGGTTTGCCTGGGTTATCATCCCATCGTAAAGCTGCATCTTCAGGGTTCTAGTCAGCCATAAAAATTAACAGAGTAAAGCAAGAACCGAGGCACCCAGATTTATGGGCTTTCAAGTGGTAGGAGTAAAACAGAATGGAAGTCGGTGGTGTCAGTGGGTCTTGCCTTGTCAGATAAATGAAACCAGCTTCAATTGAGAGTAGATACAGAGTAGGCAAAGAATCCAAACTAAAGACTTGGTGCTTTGGAGGATTTTAGAGGAAGGGAAAATTTAAAGATGTATTTATTTAAGTTATATTTTAATTGGGTTTAGTATATTATGTTTGGGGGAACGGGGGGTTGGTTTTTATATCCATAAATTAAGCCTTTAATATAGACTTTTCCTCTTCGATATCCCACTTTGTGTGTGAGAACTTGTGTTTCAAATGTGGCTCAGGCTCAAAAACGTTCTGCAGCAAACAGAAGACACTTTTCATTAAGTAACTTGGAACAGCTCTTTTGCTGACCTTGTACATTAAAAATCTAATCAGGACACAACAAGCCTGATGTTTTCTGAGCGGAGGAGTGGTTTACATACAGCAGATGCACTTACAAGAAGATCCACTCTTGTTACGCTGCTTCCATTCTTGATTATGTAGAATATTATTTCCATATGTTCAGCCAGTTTAAATTCAAAGTTACAGAAATAATTTTTAGAGAAAACAGATTATTCTGAAAGGAACCAGAAGTGATTTGCTGGAACTATTCAGTTGAGTATTAGGCTGTATCTTATCTAGGCTGATAGAGGCATTGTGAAGATGCTTTTATTCAATAAAAGTCACAGGGCTGAAGTCTGTATTCCTTTATTTCTGTAATCTCTTAGGTATTTGGCATAAATAGAGACTATCTTAAATCACTGCAGACATTAATAAAATCTCTAGCTTTTAATCTGTAAATTCTTTACACTGACAATTATTTATAATTTTAGGGAAATTGAATTGTTATCAACTGAACTTAATCTTTTAGTATTTTAATGTCTGATTCATTGATAATAGTCACATAAATTACCTTCCCCATCTTTCAAATAACATGTCAGTTTGCACTTAAGTTAATACAATAAGTCTGACTTTACAGTCCATTGGCTGCTCAGAATTTATGTCCTCATGTGGGTGCTCTCAGTGCAGAGTGAACATGGTTGTACTTCTCATCAGTTAAGTAGCTGTGAAGTGGGTTAGTGCGCTGTGGATTTGAACTTAGTTTTAGTTGACAGCACTGCACTGAGAAGCTGTTGTAGACAGCTGAGGATGTCCACATGCCTTTCAGATACTCCTGAGATGTAAATAAGCTTAGGTTTAATGTATGGGTTAGAGTAAGGATTTGAAGGACTCAAGTTTCAAGAGCCCAGTTTCCTGGTGGATGCTTCAGGGACCACATATGAAGATGATGTTGGCAGAGGGCAGCCCTTGTGCTTGGTGTGAGTGGGTCCTTTGGCCAAAACTGGGGATGGGTCAGTCCTGGAGACTTTGTGACGAGTTAAAGCTGTGTCTAGAATGGTTCCTGCAGCAAGTGGTTAATATGTATTCCCAGTTTTCAAAGTGTCTTCTAATATGAGGTACTTCCACTCATATTGTAGAGTACTTTTCCATCTCTGCTTCCATGTCCTACGGCACTCTTAGGCTTACTTAATTTTACTGATTCAAGGTGTTGGAAATACTGTAGTGATTTCTGATATTAAATAATACATCACTCTCCTAATTTAAAATGGCAAATGTTTTAATTTTGGAGGTACTTGTTAATAATGAATCTATACTACTGTTGTTTTGGTTGTTTTTCTAGCAGTGATTTGGGGTTATTTTTAAGATTAGTAATGGAATTAGTAATGCTAGTAAGTAATTATTTTGTAATCGAATAGATAAAAAATAGCTTCCTGTGGTTTTGTCTGGATGGAGACAGAAGTTGGCAGAATCATCAGGGTGGATTTGTGTTCCTGAAGATGAAAAATACTGTATTTATAGAGGTGTAGTGCCCTAGTCTAAGTCCAGCATATATTCAGCTGGCTGGCTCTTTCACATTTCAACTCTGGTGCAGAACCCCTGGGGTCTTGCATCTGTACAGTTCTGATCTGTCAGTGCACCGGACTTAAGAATTGAGACTCATGGGCCCAGGACAGGGGAACTGCTAATTCTGCAAAGCAGACTTTCTGGAAACCAAGTCATTAATTTAGTACCAAGAGTACTGGACAATATTAAGATTTTTATATAAGCTTATATAGGATATATGTAATAGATAACAAGTGTAATATTTTTGTGTCAGAAATGGATGACTTCCTTATGGCTTCTTTTTTCCCATTACTGCAAAATTAGTCCTTTTAACAGTCTCTTGCTATGAATATGAATTCATAAGATCTAATGTTTTATGTGAAAATGCTTTATTTTGCTGTCTTTCTTTCCCTATTTGTGGAATGAAATTAAGTAACTACAAGCTGCGGCAGACACAGTAAACCTTTAGAAAACAACTTTCTCTTCCTTGACAAGGGTGAAAATAAAACAACCTTATCTTCCTTGACGTGGGTGAAAATATGGTTCACCATCTTCAATAGAAACGATGCCTTGTGGAATTGCAGCTCAGAACCCAGTAGGTGCATCAGTGATTTCTCATAAACCGCTTTGATCTGAATGCACTTTGATTCTGAAATGGCCACAGGATTCTATCTTGAGCAGCTAGTCAGCTGCAAGCACATAGAAAGGGAAGTGGCAGGTATTTTAATGGATTTTTTTTTGTTATTATCATTATTTTCCAGTGGTGTGACAGCAAACAGTGCTGATGCAGTTTCAAACATCTCCGCACAGATGCATAATGAAAGTGATTTGAGACATTGTGTGGAATAGTAAAATCCCTATTTCTGAAAGTATCTTTCACTTCAGAAAACCCCCAGTGTTGCTGGATTTTTAATACAGAATAGTGGTTTCCATAGTTTATGGAAGGGTTTTTTTTCTTCTTCTGAAGTTTATGGTAGAAATAGCTGTCAAAACCACATCTTTTGTGGAAGGATTGCTCTAATCCTCATGACTGTTGGGGGCGACTTGTAGATATAAATTTCCTGTTTAGTTGTGCAATGCATGTCATAGGCAGTGCCTAATAGCACAAGTTACTAGAAGAAATGCTGCAAGGATTTTTCTAGAATGTCATTTAAACTGCACTTATGTACTAACAAAATGTTCCTAAAAAGTTTCTGTGTAATTATTAGGGGGGGGTGAAGAGGGGGGAGGGAGGGAAGGTTGTTTCTCTGATCCCTTTAATTTGGTTGCATAAAATGTGCAATGAGAATTCTAATTTGGGTTACAAATAGGCTACATCTCTGTGGTTCTCCTACTTTAAGTTAGGGGTGTAGGAAATGAAGAGGTGTAGTTACATTACAATGTGTGAGATTCATTGTAATTGTGCAGACTGGGTTGAATACAACAGGAAAAGACAATAAGGAAAAGAAACCCTGTACCCATTTGTTGCTGAAGAAATTGCATGGAAGAGAAAGAAAAGCCCTAGTTGACATTATACAACACTGTTACCCGGAGTAGCTCTCAGCGTGATCTGTTGTGTCTTGCTCTGTGAAATTTGGACGCCTGTTTATTAAATATGTTTACTCTGCTCATATTTTAGTATCTGATTTTTCATGACTTTATTTACTGGGCTGTAGGGAAATATTGCCCATTTTATGGAAGAATTGAAGTGTAGGCGCTTAGACTTGTGGCTATATGTAAGGTACTGGAAATAGGTATGGTCTTTATGTGGTTTAAAAATAAGGCAAGGACATGTATGTTAAAGGCTCTTTAACCATTTTTACTCTTGTTTCCATTTCAGTGATCATCTTTGAAATAACTTTACTTACCTGATCCAAACTTGAGTATTGTTCCCAATAGTTGTATTGCAGCAGCAGATTTATGCAGTTTTCCTAAAGACTTAACAAATGGCTGCTTTTGACAATTAAGAATTGTGTTAAGAATAAAAATTAGATTAGACTGTAGTGTTTATCACTTAGCAATAATTCTACCAAGCTTAAAATGTCCCAGTGGGTAAGCTCCCTTCAGTTTAGACCTACTTTGCCCATTCTCTGGCTGTCAAGATAACTGCTGTGTCTATAAGAAGCAGGTTTTAGTAAATATCTGTCTTGGTTACTAAACAAAAGTGGCATTTAACTTGTCATGAAAAGATGCAGACGTTCTGAGTTGTTAACGCCTTATTCAGTTCTATGTTGATCACAATATTAAATATCTCTCTTCAACAGATGTTGCATTAAAAACTGACCTTTGTTGCTATTAGCCTTCAAAATATAGAAGATGAACTCCAGCCCTCTGACTATAGAATGGTTTGAAGGCGTATTGAAGGTTCTGTTTTCATGAGAATAATACTTTTCCTTTTTTACTGTTTCTTTGGGTTCCAAAATAGCATTGTAAGGCACAGACAACAGTCTTCCTTGTCACTGTGAAAACATAGCAGTAGTAACCAATCACAGTACATGTTCAGTAAGTATCCTGAAGATAAGTCTCTATTGCATTCACAATTTAAACATACATAAGTTAATATTGGGATGATGTTCACAGCAGTGATCCCAAAACTTCCCATGGAAGTATCACAGTTCTGTGGCATTATTTGCAGACAGAAGTGTGTGTACCTTAAGGCTGGCATCCTTTATTTGCTGATTAACAGAGAGACTTAGACCATTGTTGCTTAAGATCAGAGGTAAAAAGCTCTTTTACAATCCCAAGAAGGAGCAGAATGGCCATGTGCATTATTAGCACTTATGTACACCATCAGTGTTTGAGGTATAGCTGCCAGCCTGACCTACAGCAGGGAGGATATCAGGTGTACAGGAGGAAACATTTGGTTTACAGCAGTTAGTTTGAAGTCCATTTATATGTTATTAGTAATAATATAAAAAACTAAAGATGAAACAGTAAAGGGAGGATTTGATTGTAGAAATAAATAGGTTTTGAAATGTTAATACAGTATATATTTAGACCACCTCAGTTGTAATGTGGTTTAGTTTTGCCACTTCCATTCTGGAGTCCATAATACCTTTATGACTGCAAAGAAGTATAAAGTTTGTCCATCTTGAGATGGAGATTTTGGACTGAATTATAAACATATGTAAGAGTTGAGGCTCTTATCTGTCACCTGCAGGGAAGTGCAGACCTTGCTGCTGTTGCTGGTTGCTCAGGATAACGGTTGTGATGGTTCTTACATGCTGGGAATAATGATGGGATCTGATTTAATGCTTTTTGGTTTCATGTGTTGTAATGAAGTATTCATTCATATATATACGCTACTGAAATACAGCTTTCCTGAGTTCTTACTCCTCTGTTCTGTAGTGTGATTGAAAAAGTCATGTTAGGAGAAATGAAATGAAATGCTACATCTGCAGGTGCGAATGTTGTAGTGGAACACTGAAGCATCGAGGAGTGCGTGTGCACTATGTACAGTTAAATACTTCACAGCCTTCTTCTTTTCAATCTTTGCATTTTAAACCTGCCTATGGAGCCAACTCTGAGCCCTTTGCAAGTGGTGATGAGACAGAGCAAATGTTTAGCAGCTGCTTTATCAGAAGTCACTTAATAAAATTGTTTGTTTCCATAAGAAACTGGCAGTGTCTCTTCTTTTCCCCATTGTTCCTCATCTGAACTTGTTTCAAACTCTTCTGGGGAAGAAAGAGGGGTGAAACTTCCCAGAAACCAGCAGAGCTGCTCCTGTCTATTACCAGATTTGTATTTTTACAGCAGTTCCTAAAAATACAGCTTCCACAGCACTGGTGAGGCCGCACCTCGAATCCTGTGTGCAGTTCTGGGCCTCTCACTACAAGAGAGACATTGAGGTGCTGGAGCGGGGCCAGAGAAGGCAGTGGAGCTGGTGCAGGGTCTGGAGCACAAGGGTGATGGGGAAGGGCTGAGGGACCTGGGGGGTTCAGTCTGGAGAAGAGAAGGCTCGGGGGGACCTGATGGCTCCCTATAAGTGCCTGCCA
Organism: Loriculus beryllinus; assembly: GCA_039877255.1. NCBI lineage: Eukaryota > Metazoa > Chordata > Aves > Psittaciformes > Psittacidae > Loriculus > Loriculus beryllinus. Next base: position 9,695 of record JBCJKH010048047.1, on the reverse strand, counting down.
GGAGGATGGAGCGAGGTGGGAGTCTGTATCTTCTCCCAACTAATAAGTGGCAGGACAATAGGAAGCGGTCTCAAGTTGCACCACGGGAGGCTTAGATCATAAAAGGGGCAATTTAGAAGAAGTAAGGGTATGTGAATTTGAGAGAAATAAATGGTGCATATGATGCTTCTGAGCTAATGAAGACTGAAACAGATGAAGGCAAGGATAACCTGAAAATTGATGGCAGAAGGAGATAGAATAAGTAGAAGTGAATGAAACTTTTTGTTTTGCAGTTTAGAGCTGCATAATTGTTGGATCCCAACATTTTCAATGAAGTTAAATTTGGGTTTTTCAGAATATATAGAAGTTACATTTTTGAAACCCTGAGATTTACAGTGGACCTGGAGAATTTGATTATGCCAAACCCTTTGAGAGCTTTATTTTTAAACAGCTGCTTCTTCAGAATCCTATTGCATGGATTGTATCATATGGACTTCTTGTAGTGGCATATGTCATAAAGGCCATGCACAAGGAAAAATACAACTGCATGATAATCATCAGTACAACAATAAATAACTAAATGGAGTCATAGCTTGAACCACAAGCTGGTTCATTAATGTCTTTTTTTCCTTCCTTGTTCCTCGAAGCTGCATCCAGATTCTGAAGAATTGCTGTTGTTAGTATTTTTAGGATAATTGCCCAAGTGGAGCTGTTTTTTCCTGTAGTTACTTCCATTTTTCCTTGAAAATGAAGTATTTGTGTGTGGAGGAATTCTTGTAGGAACGGAAAAGCTATTACTATTTAAAGCTGGAAATACTTAAAGAAATATGAGAAGGCATTGTCTTTAATTCCAAATGTTGCAATAAAGAACACTGTTAAGAGCTTATGCTCGTGTTCGTTGTGTCCATCCTTCTCTTTCAGTAAAACGTTCAGTGTTGTCTCGTTAGAACAGTTGCAGCATGATGAAGAAAGCAAACTTTGTGATTTGAAACCAGGGGTAGCGTTAAGTGGCTGAGGAATGTGGATGTAGTTTTACTCGTTAAAGCAGGGTTGTGTGGTTTTGGTTGGGTTTTCTTTCCCCCTCCTGTAAGAATCAGTGGAAAAACACCCAGCTGTTCTCCACTTGGTGCTCTGCTCCAGCATCTGAAACCTTTTAGGGCAAAACCAGTCAAAGTTTCCAGCATATTGTAAACATTCCTTGAGCAGTGGTGACCATGCTGACATAACCCTCGCTCCAGGGGGCACGACGTAAAGCATGAACAGAGGACTGAAAAATGCGGTAGCTTTATTTAATAGTCTCACTTAAAAGAACAAATAAAGTGTTCTATTAACTATTTACAGCCTTTCATTTTCTTTTACCAGTTTCTCTGGAGACCTCCTGGCAATAATGAAATATGTATTCAAAGGAAAGCCCCAGCGGTACAAAGAAAAGTAACAGTTGATTTTTAATCCATGTCTATGGAATCGTTAAGTCCCTCAAGATGGTTATAGAGATGTCATTGGACATCTTCTTAATGATACCAGCTAGGAAAATGGTTCGATGGAATGTATAGCTGCATGAAATGAAAAGTATTGCCTCGTGAGATGAACAGCAGCAGCGTATCATGCTGTAAAACTTAGGTTAACTGCTGTAAACTTCTAATAATTAATGTAGTCAGGGGCTTCAGTTAATCGGAGTTGTTCCCTCATTGCTCCGAAAGACTGCCGTTTCACATTAGAGTATCTTTTAGCTTCAGTGCAGTATATTTCAAGGCCATACCAGCCTCCTAGAAAGAGGTGATAAGCTCAGTAGTTACCCATCATTCCTCAGCACTGAGTTACTATATTGTCCATTACAACTTGGATATTATTATTCTGAATCCTAAACTGTAACAGTACAATTATTTTAGCCACAAAAATAGTTACCTTAAATATATAGGATGACAGAATAAAGACTTGTACCTCCTTAACAATCTTACTAGTCTTATTCCATCGTCTTTGATTTGCAACTGCTGTTGGCTCTGTCACTTATAACACATCTTGGGCTGGTTTTTGTTAGTGTGAAGTGATTCTTCTTGCCTGGCTCTCTTCTGCCTCGTGTAATCTCCCATAGTTTGTCCTTTGGATGGTTTATTTTAGTCGCCCTCCAGCTTTCTGTGCCAGGGCACTGCTCTCTGATCCTTGTCTTTTCTTTCTTTGCACCTCTTCTCTGGGTATCTCATGAATCTATTTCAGTAAATGTGCTGCTGACTTTCTGGTCCACCTTTTAATTACCATCTTGCCGCTTTCTTTCTGAGCCATCATCTCTCTCCCCTCACGTTCTCCTTGTCGTGATTTAGCTCATCTCATCATGTGAGAGCCATGACTATTAATCTCTGTTCTAATCCTCCTCTCTTGGTAGCTGAGCCTCTGTGGCCTTTCATATATGTGGTATATCTAAATCTTGGAGACAGTTTCTGCAGCGCTGAGCAAAATCATAACGTTTTCCTTTCCAGCCACATTTACATCACTCGCCCAGCCTTTTAACCCACATCTCATTCATCATGCTGCAGTTGCTGGTTTTATTCTGTTTGCATAGCACCTAGCACAACAGTACCTTGTCATTATTATAATGAGAAATAGTTATAATAATTATTAGTGTGTTTAACCAATGTCTAGTTAATTTGCCACCCATTAATTTTGAAGGTAGTGCGTTATTCTTCTAACTTCACAGAAGTGTGAAAGTACACACGTGGAATATTATTTACTCTATATTCATTAACGGCTTTAAGTAGTGGTTTCATTAATGTTATCTCATGATTTATTTCAAACATATGCACATAGTTTAATAATTGCATTGTAAATATCATTATAGCTTACTGGAAAGAATGCAGACCAGCTCTTTGATATCAAATTATGCAAACTGTAAACTGTGGATTTGTGCTTTTTCCCATAAAGACGAGCTCATCTTATACTTAAAATCAGAGTATGAAAGATAAAATTGTTCTCTACTTCACGTATTTGCCTTTATTTCTTTGAAATGATGAAACAAGTTAGAATGCTTTCTAGCAACTTCGAAATATTAAAGGCCCAAACAGGATGGGGATGATGTTTTGAAGGCAATAAATATTTCAGCTTCACATTTCAGTCTTTCTTCTTCGTTCCTTTGATCTGGCTTTGGTTTAGTTATCATTCCGCTTGAATGACTTCACACTGTCTTTCTTCCTCTCCGCACCAAAAAGAAGTGTTCTGCACATATTCCATATGTTTGGGTGCTCGTGTTGTAGGAAAGCCCTTGCTGTTCCTCATTGCTTGTTGGTAATAACTGCCTCTGTAGTAAGATACTCTAACCACAGCTAAGATGGGTACATTTAGGCACAATATGTAATTTACACGTGAAGTTGTTACTTAATTGTCACCATTTTGCTTTTGCATCGGAAGAGTGTGCATGTTTGGCTGAAATTTTAGCTACTTGAATTGCTGCATATGATGCTGTATATCAAGTTGTATTCTCCCTTGGGAACACATCTGTATAGTTTTGTGTGCTTTTAAATCCAAGCGGACTACATAAATGGTGATAACTGATTTTGTTTCAACACAGATTAGTAAAAAAAAGCCAATTTTTCATTTCTTGTGTCAACAAACGAAGCCAAAAGCTGTTTAGAAACAAACCCAGCAAGATTCTCCTTCAGCTGCCTCCCAGCAAGTGAATAGCTTGCAGTGTGGTGGGTAGTGAGCAGTTTTCCCTCAGGAGTATTAATACGTGGAAAGGAGAGGAGGGAACGGGCAAAGACGTATGTTACTGCAGCAAATCTAAGTGCATAGGACCAGTGCATATATGTAATGCGGGATTGCCAGGGTACTGTGCAGGAGAGCCTGGTTTTTTGAAGCAGACCACTGTTTGAAGATCTCCACTTCATCAGTGGAGCAAGATTGTCATCTACAGGGATAAACCCAGAGTCATCCTAATCTGTGACAGACAAGAGCTGAAGCCTCTTGCTCATGTAGAATCCATCAGAACACAAGTTCCAGAAGCTTCTTCAGTGGCAAAATGTATCCTTACCTTAGAAATTATCCTTATCCTCACCAGAAAAGCTTTGCTTTTGTGCAAGCAAGAGTCTGCTTGGACATGAGTGGGCTTTCACTGTTGCCAGAAGGACTGGAAAACCTGGCAAAGAATTTGCATATTCATGAGTTAAAGCCTGATGTGATTTTTACAAGGAAACCTCTGGAGTTTCACAATTAGTTGTTTTTAATATCATTCAAAAGCTCTTTAAACTGCACACAGAGAGTCTGGATGTGCATTTGCTAATGGGATGTGGAATTCTGTCCACAGAAGTTGTCCACATGTAGCTCGCGGAGGTACATGTTTTGTGCATGTGTGTGCTTACATGCAACCTAAAATGTTTTAACTTATTGAAAGAGGCTGAGACCAAAGCAGGTGCATCCCCTGCTCTTGTGGGCTGTTGGTGAACCCTTGTTTTCATAGTGGGAGCAGTGAGGACCCTGTGAGTAGCAATGCTGGTTCATACTACGTTTGCTGTGACATCTTGAGTTTATTTAACCTCTCCTGTAAATCACTGCGCTGCCCTGCGTTTCATTAACTTGACTCTCAGTGCTGTAATGTCTTACTGTGTTTAGTTGTTATCTCTTGGAAGGCATTTTATGAAGCAAGGAAAATGTTTATGATTAAGCATGAAGAGCAAGTATGTAAGAGGTTTATATTTTCCATTTATCAGTGCACTTCAGAGTGCTGCTCTCTGAAATTGCAATTCTGGACTTCACAGTCAACTTCCACTGCGATGGTTTGTGCTGTGTAAGATTGCTCATTTTGTTGCCATATCCTTTATACACTGAAACAAAGGGAATTTGCTGCTTTTTAAATTGGGGCCAAAGAGTAAATTCACCCTATTTTTATATTCAAGCCGGCTCAGCTTGAGGGGATTTGAGTGATGTAATTGTATTGTATTCAGCCCCACAACTAGTCCAACTGAAAAAAAATAATCTTCAAAGTGAATATTTTAGTGCTTCATGCAAGGCACATTGCTGAGTGTCTTGGGGAAAAAAGTAAAGCTTTTCTTACATTTGTGAGCTGGGGTCCATTGTTGTACGTGGTTTCTAAGCTTCTGAACAAATCTTGGCTGCACAGAAAGTAGAGCTCCCACATCCTTAAAAAGTGAAGTTTTATTCCTGGTTATAATGAGATGTTGCATTTATTCATGGGATTAAGTCCTTAAAGGAAGGTGCATAAAACCAGATTCCTAAAGGTTTGCATCATAATATTTCCAAATATAAATGTATTCCTAAGGAAGAAGATGCATAAATTCGGAGGCTCACTAACAGCATGAGGACTGACATATTGTCCTTTTACATTTAGATTTGTTGCATTTCCATCTGACTCAACTACACATGTTGTTCCAAGGTCTCTTGACACCAGCGTGGATATTCTTGAACAAGCTCCAAGTTTTAGGTTTTGTTTCCAGTGTGGAGTTGGAAGTATTAGCTGTAGTTTGTGGGGAGGGAGGTTTGTTGTCCAGTGTCCATAACTGAATTAAGGATATTGGGGAGGAGAGGCTGAAGTTTTCCCCTCTCTGTGCTCCCTCCAAGGTAACACGTGCAGACAGTGCTCTGCAGGTGAACCTGATTCCCATCTTCTCTTTTCAGGATGTTGAGCTGTACATAGGTCTTATAAGAAGCTAAGCCAGTTTCTATATTCTTTCCTGTGGTAGATTTTGTTGGAGATGCGAATGATGTGCTCGGTGTAATTCAGTATCAAACCTAAACATGTCTGTGCTCAGCAGCTCCCAGGTACATGGGTTTCAGGGGGATAATTGAGCCAGGTGCCTTTGCAGCTGGAGTTGCTGTATAACTAACTCACCAGGTAGTTCATCTAATTTTTAGCTTTGGACGCATTGTTGGTGTGCCCATGCTGAGAAATGCCTGAGGATTTTTATAAGTGCCATTTTGATCTTTCGGGGCATATAAAGTAGAAAATTAAACCCTAAATGGTCATTCTTCCAGTTGAATTTAGATGGGGAGAAAAAAATATTGATTTTAGTGGTGTTGGATTTTTGACGTGTAATTTTTACTGTCTCGTAAATGAGTGGAGAATATGGTAAATTAATATACAGATATGCTTCTTCCTCAACGGAGTTTAGAAAATAGCATTGCTGAGGCAGTAGAAATAAAGCATGTCTGCATAGGAGTGATGGATGCCATGTTTGAAGAAAATTTGTTAATGGTGTTCTATGAATGCAAACCTCAAACCCCTGAACAATTATTACCAAAATGTGGTGCAGGATTTTGTTCTGTTTTGCCCCCATTTCTGCTGAGTAAGAAAGGTATTTCCCTTTTTCTATAAGGAAAACAGCAGTCTTCCTCCTGTCTCAGTTATTCCGTCAGCTGTGAGTAAGGTACCAAAATCAAGCATTTTTTTCAAGTACACATGATGAAAAAGCTCTAAAAGTAAACAGTAATATCCTTACTCAGGGCTTGTGGCATCTCTTTGATCTCTTTGCTAACAGAATTGCCCCGCTTTCCTACACTGCAAGCAGACACCTTGTGAAGATGGAGGATTATGTTCTTTGTCCCATTGTCCAAGTCTAGTAATGAAAGCCACAGAAGAGGATGTGAATGCTGTAACTTTGGGCTTGGCAGCTTCCTGACCTTATAAAAGGCTTGCTCAGTGCTGTAATAGCTAGTTCAGTGCTGGCAAGGTGACAGACTAGATGAATTAACAGGTCTTTTCCATCTCTTGTGTGTCAGGTTCTTTGTTTTATATGGAAATAATTTCTGTCAAAATGGGAAATTCAGCATGAGGTGCTTCCTCTGCCTGTAAAATGGAAATGTCAACCACAGGTCTGCTTGAGTGTGTCTTCTATACCAAACCAGTATTGTCGATAGCACCACTGGGATCCCCTGTGTTTTAACTCAAAGTCAGGCAACTCCACTGACCTGCGGTAATAGAAATGTGTAGTAGAAAGTTAATATCCCTGCCTCATTGTTTTCTATGTGAGGAGTCACAATGGGATTGCTTAAGTATTTACAGACTATCAGGATTTTTCTCTGTTATGTGCCAATGTGGTGATTATGTCCATTTTTCTGATGTGTATATATGTCTGTATATGTGTCGTAGATATATATGTGTGTGTACATAAAAGGTTGTACATGCATTACTATTGATAAACTGGATGTCTTAATAACCCACATTGATGTCTCAAGTCCAATATGTCAGATAGTATAGGCTGTTAATATGAAATATCATTGCATAAAGATTTAACATCTGTCATTACTTTAAATGCTGAATAGGCATTAAAGCATTATGGGTTTCTAATAGATTAAGAAGGTACCATGTGTCACACGTTACCCTGCTTTGCATTTTGATATATGTCAAGCAGTGAATAATCCTGCATCTTGTCTGAGCAAAGATGGCACTGGGATAATTTTGTGTTTGTTTTTAATTGGAGATGGTGATAATGCTAAAAGGAATTAATTTAAAGGGGGGAGGAGGAATGCACTTTTAAAAGGTGAGCTTAAAAAAGGGGGTTATCCAGCGGGCACTGAACCATTCAAGTCAACGCAGACTTTGAAGCTGGAGGTATTGTCGTAAGCCCTAAACGCCGTGTTTAGGCGTGCGAAATTCAGAGAAAGTGAAAATAACTCCAGCCTTCTATTCCCTTCTTCAAAGTCTTGCAAAGGGAAGTTGGGCAGAAGCTGGGACAGGAAATTGAAATCTGAATACTATTTTAAACTGATCGGGTTAAAGGGCTCTCTTTTACACTCGCACACTTGTTCTTTTATTTGATACTTGAACTCTGAAAATTTTCTGTGACTTTCTAGGGAGAAGGAGGAGCAGCTGACTCGGGTGACAGAGGTACAGAGGCTGCAGGCCCAGCAGGCAGATGCTGCCCTGGAGGAGTTTAAGCGGCAGGTGGAGCTGAAGTCAGAAAAAGTCTATGCTGAAATGAAACAGCAGGTGAGGAGGTCACAATGCCAGCCTTTCTGAAACTCTGTCTCAGTAGGATAGCATATTCTGATCTTATAATGCCAGAAACATGCTTCACTTGAGAGTGCGACATCAAAATCTTTCACAATGTAGTGTCTTTGCTAGCAAGTCAGAAAGGGATGTTAGCGGATGTTTCATCTTTCTAACAAAGCCAGAATTGTCATTGTTATAAAGATAGCTGCGGTTATGATACTGATTAGGGATTTTTCAGGAGTGAGAGTACAAAGTGTTAGTTTATACACCCCTACGGAACAACGGTTGTAATTTTCCACTTAAATGCGTGTCTCTTCCTACTCTTTTTGAGAGGACTCTGTCTTCCGTTAATGAGGTCTTGTAATCAGTTTGAGCCTAAACAGGGGCAGAGCCGTTGTGGCTGCTGGCAGTCCTGTGCACAGGGCAGAAAAATCCCATTTTCTAGTCCTGAAAATTAGTAGCAGGTATTTCTATATAAAGATTTTAGTGGTTTAAGTTCCTTATGGAATAAATAATAGTTAAACCATTGTTCCTGGGATATTATAAATGCAGCACAATGAGTCAAATAAAGGAAAAACAACAGGTGATCAAAAAGAAGCAAAGAGAAGGGAATATTCCCTGAACTTACTCAGATGGTCAAAATCTCAGCGCATAACTCAACCTTATAATTCTTCCTGACCATATACTCAGTTCTCCAATCTCACCTATAGCAACCAAACGTCGCTGTTGACAGTAGGATGCTGCAGTCTGATGCTGTAATGGGTTTCTAACAATGTTGGGTTATAATTTAACAAATTCCCTTCTTGTTCTTATGAAGTTTTTTCTCCCTGAAAATCTTCAACAGAAGTGAGACATTGAATAACACATTGCTGATATTTTTAAGGTCTGTGCAGACAGCAAATAATAGCATTTGGAAATACAAAATAAGCAAGAACATATTTATAAACCCAAGATTTGTTCTGCAGACTAGATCCATGGGCAACGCAACAAATCCTACTGTTCTCATCTGACATTTTCTGTGCTGAGACTCTCCTCCAAATTCTTTACGATGACTTAAAATAATGTCTTTCTTCTGCTCCAAAAGAGATATAGTCTAATTTTAGAAAGAATAGTAATAGTTTATTTACTTTAAAAAAAGGCCAGCAAATAAAACCAGTCCAAACCACAAAGATGTGCAAAAGAATTTGGAAAACTTGAAGTCAATTCTTATTTAAAAATGAGTGCAAATTTCTTTTAGAATATTGCTGTGTTCTGGGAAGTTTTCAAAACAAATTTTCTTGTACTCTATGAATCTGCCATGGCTTTATTCTCTCCCTACTTGAATGCTAAAATCTAGAAGCAATCAGTGATATTGTACGATTGAGCAGTTCTGTTCTACAGGAACTAAGGTTCAAGGAAATACATCAAAGCAACACTACTGAAGCTGTCTTCATAGCTTTGTCCTTTCCCATTCTTCTGCACACACATCCTCTTTAGGTGAATCATCCATTAGACTGTACTTAGTGGCAAATTCTATTTTCTTTTTTTTTTTTTTGTTAGGTGGAATGTGTTACTCATAATGCAGAAGCTGTGGTAGCTATAGCAACACTACTTTTAACTACTCTAGAAATATTGGGCTTCTAAAGCAATGTTTTGGTTTGTGGTAAAGTTAATAATGGAGATAAGAAGGATGGGGCCTGGCATTTTCAATTCTTGTAATCAATATGTGATTTGTTAGTTTAGCTCTGGTATTTTTTTTGCCATCTGCTTCCTATTTTGTCAAGCTGAGATTACTAAGAGT
>JBCJKH010048043.1:0-12971 GCA_039877255.1 Loriculus beryllinus | reverse complement strand
GGGTCTGCCTTTTTGTGCTTCCCCCCCCCCCCCCCCCTCATTTCCAGGCAACTGGGAAGATATATAACAATGAAGGGATGTGCTAGAGATTCCTGTTTTGTCTCCTTCTTTCATGTGTGTCAGGGAATAAGAGAAGATGCTGCCAAACCATCCTCCTCTGTTTTCAAGTTTAGACTTGCACAATAGCATTTAACCTCTGCTGAAAAAGGTTGCCAGTGTGCCTAAATATTTCCAAAATTCTCACAACATTTACATCCATTGTAGGTATTTCTTTAGTCCTCTTACAGCTTCAGAATTGGAAAAGTGACTCAGTGCTTCTTGTCCCCTAATGCTCCACATCTCTGCTTTGACACGGGCCTGGAGGTGTCACTGAGATGCCAGGTGAGTAGCACTCCCAGTCACATCTTTGATTTTTAATACAGCTGCTTCCATCAGGGCTTGCATCAGCTTGCCCTTCCCCATAACCTGTGACAGCCTTGGGAGAGAAACAGAGGCTGTTTACAAAATACCACATCTAATTGGTAAGAGTATTTGCACCTTCTAGCAGTTACATGTTTACATACCTTCTGAAGCCATGTAAAAATCTCTGCTGTGCATTGACAGCCCGATATTGGCGAAGTTGATCACACCTGGACTGGATAATAACAACATCGTATCCTTTATAAAAGCTACAAGGGATGAATTTACTGTTCATGAGAAAGATGCAGATTGCACTTTATGTTGCTTCAGGTAGATGCCTGTGTAATTAATGGTGTAGAATTTGAGGGTGGGTCTGTGTAAGCAGTGTAGCACACAGCACAGGCTCTTTTTAGATGCCAAAACTTTTCTGCATCCCTACTTGGGAGCTGCAACTTATTCCAGCTGAAAGTGCATAGTGTTGCAGGCTTCAAAGCTGTGTTTCTTGTCTTTTGCCACGTTCATGTCCTGCCCTTTTGTCTTTTCTGCCACAAGAAAATACAGCTATCACAACAAGATTGAAACCTACTTCACAGACCTGCATCCCTGTGATTGTTCACTCAATTCCGACTTGGATCTTGGCTAACAGACAGCTCATGCTAAGGCCTGATGCAGTGCCACTAGGTCAAAGCCAGGAAACATGTAGGCAGGACACAGTGGCCAGTAAGGGGTAAAAGGTCATTTTTAGCCACTATTACCTGTAGTTTTTTGTGCCCTGTAGTCATCATCCTTGCATATTGATTGTCTGTCAGTTTCTTCAGAATCATCATTATCACCATCATCATCATACAATGGTTTGGATTGGAAGAGACCTTAAACATCATCTAGCAACAACCCCTTTACCACAGTCAGAGACATCTTCCACTAGACCAGGTTGCTCAAAGCCTTGTCCAATAGGTTTGTTTCTTGTCTTTCCTAATGCTCATAAAATTAAGTTTCATTTACAGACTATGTTGCCCTATAAATTTGAGAGATCCAGATGGTCTGTGACAGGGTTGTCACTTACCTTAGCACAAATAAATGAATGGGCCAGAGAACAGGTTGTCTGGGATATCTCTCCATCTGGCTAAACTGAACTCCAAAGGGTGTCCTCAAAAGGGTGTCCTCAGCTTCTCTTCTGACTGGGAAAAGTCCCTTGCCTGGCTAAACAGTGTACCACAGCAGGTATTTCCTAGCAGTAAGTGTGTAGGGAGAAGAGATTGTCCTGGGACAGTGCTTGTGCCTCTGCTGTCAGCCAGTTTCATTACTGAGAACATGCATAGGTTCCCTATCCCAAAAGGGATTTCTGAACACCACCAGATAACCTTTCAAATGAAGGCTTTTACCTGAAATTCCTTCATATATAACAGAATGAAAAATAAAGAGCTGTAGGCATGTAGTGACTATGTGAGATGTTTCTGGTTTTCTTCCTGAAGTTCACGGACGCATGTCAAAAGGATTTTTAGAGCCTGATATTCCATAGCATCTAAAGCTCCTGCTATACCCTTACCACTATAAGCAGCAATTACACTCTGTGTTGCGCCAGTAGAGACAGTAATGGAGAAATGCAGTAAGAAACATAAAATAATACCTGCTATGTATTTCTTCCAGACTGGTAGTGAACCAGGAGTCAGAAGAAGCTGCAGCCTGTTTAAAATGGATCAGGAATGGAATCATTTGGTTTAATGCGAAATATGTCAGGAAGTGATAAAACTCCTGATATAGTTCTCAGCCCCTGCCAAGAACTTCATACATCTTAAACAAGCACACACAAAGCATGAAGAAGATGTATTTGTTTGTACTCCTTCAATAGGAGGAACTTAAGAAAAAATCGTTATCGATTCAGTTCTGAGCAATACACCAGATACTTTTGCTCTGAATGTGACATAATCTAATTCCCACGTAAACTGATTTCTTCCTCACAAAAATCCAAAAACCAAACCAAAACAAAACAAAAGGCAAAAATAATGAATCCCTTTCCCATTCACGAAGAGATGGAAGAAATTTCATTCTGCTTCCACAGTCCGCAAGTAAACTAGTCCGGTATTTTAATAGATTTGAATGAGACACTGTGCATAAAGCTGCTTCTGTAACATAAAATCTTTAATCTGGCATGCACATACAGCAGAAATAACAAGTCCACATCTGTAACAGAGGCACTCAAGATACTTGATTCTTATATTGGTACTTATCTTGACTGACCTTTACTTTCCCAGTTAGGTGCTGAAACAGCTATCTGAAATGAGTCACTAGACTGACTTGAATTACCGCTTGAGATTAGCAAGATAAATCAAAGTTGAAGAACTTTGAATCATCTTAGTGAAGGAACAGTCTGGAAATTAAATAATAAAAAGGTATTACTTTTTAAAATGGGGGCTGTTTGGTTGAGTTTTTTTTTTTACTTTTTTACTTCATTGACTGAAACACTTATAGAAGTAACTATGAAATCCTGTATATCAACCATGTGAGCCATGGGACTATATTGTGTAAGTGATAGCATAATCTGATCGGAAATAACATCTGCTTTTAATTGCATCCCTGTACATAGCTATGAATATTAAATTTTCTTCTTTTAAAATTTATTTCTACATTTTCAAAATAAATTCATATTAACACAGAGCTAACACATTACAATATGAATTAATTATAAATTTTAATATGAATTTTTGTATGTATAGGACAAGCTCATGAACCATTCACTTATTGTTCTTATTGAGTCTAACAATTTGAAGACATTCAGCACAATAAGCTTTTTGTTTTTAATCTCTGAATGATCAGTATCCTGCTGATCAAAATCAGAGCCTAATCCTTGTGAAACAGCTTATTTACTAACCTCAAATTTTTTTCTACACTTTTATATTATTTTCATCTCTCACAGGATTTATGTGATAACCTCATGGGATTTATTTGATACACCATTACTTGAAATTTTACTTCATTGCCTGCAGTGCACTACTGTGAAGGTTTATTGCGTATTCAGCTAAAAACATCTTAGCTTTTGAAAAAAGGATAATATGAATGTCATTCAAGAATGTTTAAATTGCTGGTATTCATTCCCAAGAGGAAATGTCAGGTGTGAGTAGTGCTCAAGCCTCTCAGAATTTTGACTGTATGTCTCTTATTTTAAAGCCAGACAAAAAGGATGGCTTGGGACCTTTCCTGGCTATAAAAGCCCTTTTAGAAAGGGTTCAGGCATCTCCAGTTACCCTCCATTAAAATATACAGTATTTCTACACAGCTTGATCTCAGGCTGAGTTCAAAGTGCTTATAAGATGCAGGAATGATGCTGGCATCTCCTCTGAGTCCGGTGCATTCTCAAGAGCCATCAGCCAAGCACAGAGCAAACTCAGTTACCTAGTGCTGTGGCCAAATTCCCCTGCATTGAGCACAGCAGTTCTGTGAAAGTAGGTCCTTACCGGCTGAGCCAGAAATGTCATTTTCCTAACAACAAAATTATTCCAGCATCTTTCAAAGACTGAGTTTCAGCCAAAGAGTTGATTTGAACATTGAAAAGTAAAATGTCCGTAATTAGACGTATTTTTAACAAAAGCTTATAATACAGAAACAAAAACTACACCAATAATACAGGCTCAATATATAATTTACAGTCTTGAACTGTATATTCATACAGAGCCTAAGAAAGATTTACAGGGAAAAAACAGATCAGATCACTTTAAGCAATTAAAAAAAAAATAAAAAGGAAAAAATCTGCCCCAGTTATTCAATTTCCTGTGACACTGTTTCAAACTTACTTAGGTGTTTCCATGCTAAACGTTAAAAATAACTTAAGGTGATGACTAGGCTCCCTTTGATTGCACAGGGGAGAGAGATACTGTGAAAGTACAGGGGCAGGCAGGCAGGCAGCCTTCTGGCATTTGGAAGAAGAGAGTCATCTCAAGAAGTGGAAGGACAGAGTGTACAGTCTCTTCAGGAGTTGCAGGGCTTGCATTTCTGCCCCCACGATTTCTCAAAACCCCAAAGCAAAACCCCACTGAAAACTAGCAGAGGATTCCATGAGGTGCTTCACTTTTCATTTTGCAACACTCCATCTCATTACTTTTCTTTCATATCTTAGATATATTTAGTACTTCACCTGATCTCTTCTGGCTTTATCTGAAGAGATGAGGTTTTCCTTCTGAAAACTCTGGGGCATCATTCAGCAAAAAGAAGCTCCTGCTGCCCTGCTATGCCCACTGCTTCCCTAGAACCTACACACTCAGGATCTGGTCACAGAAGCCACCACTGAAAAAAGATGGTGAAGGAGAATTGGGTTTATACCGTGTTCAGCTTCTTTCACTTTTTAAGTTGACCTTTGAACATATTTTTCTATCCTCTTAGCTAAAAACTCATGGGTTTAGTCTCTCCCTCCCCCAGACTTGTTCAGGGCACAGATTTGATGTTTTCCTCTTGGACAGCATGTGCCTGAAGTTCTCTGATTATTCATCCTTGGAGCTCTTCCACCCTCTTTCACAATCCTGGTTCTGCAGCGTATGAACTGCACACGAAAACACATCCACAGCCCACATGGTGGGAATGCTCGGTGCTTAGAAGTCTGTAAGAGCTCTCTTTTGGTCTGCCCACAGTTCCAGAAGGCTATAAAAACTTGCAAGAGCATCATAACATCCACCCCACATTCTATTAACATCCTGTGCCCACAGATTTGTGACTACTGAATGTCTAAGGTCACATGTGTCTGATCCCTGCCAGCTGTCCATCCCAAGCCTGGAAGTCCCACTGAAAGACAAACTCTAGGACTCAACCTCATTGCTTTGTGTAGCTCTTGTATTTTACTCTTTTTTAGCAGAGCTTGAGTACAAAAAACCTACTTTCTGCCATCCCATACTTCTATGTCATAAGTATGTTTCTTCTTCAGAAGAGATGTCTGGAACAGACAGCTGGGACTCTTAAAAGACCTTTACAGGGCAATGTAGCAAACACTATAGTCATGGGACAGAGAGCTGGGACTCTTAGAAGAGCTTTACAGGACAAGATAACAAACACTATAGTCATGTTTTTAACTGAATGATCATATGCCACATCATGTGTCGAAAATGTCACACAAGCATAGGCATAAAATATGCAGGAACAGCTCGTGGTGCTCAGACTATTAGAAGTAGCCACAAAAGCTATGCAGGTAACAAGGTGGAGACATCTGTCTGAAAAGGACAGCATCAGCCTTAGGAATGTTTGATGTCTACAAGCCACTGTATAGATTTTCTTAGGTAAACAGATAGATCCAGTACTCTTTTTCTAATGTCTCCTTACCAGGTGTCAGCTCTATGAAAAAAGAAGTTAGGAAGTCAGATCAACACCGGTGTCTAGAGCTATTGGTTCCTGCAATAGATACTTGCAGGATGCCAAATCTTACTTGGATTAAGGCAGGCTGTTTGTTCTGCCTTTTCTTCTTTCTGCAGCCAATTCCTAGTGACTGGCAACAGTTTTGGTGCTTCAGACATTCTGGTTTTCTGCATTTTGTTCAACAAAATACTACTAGATGACCATCTGTGCTTATGTTCCTGCTATTCCACAACACAGCATTGCATGGCAGTTTCATTTCACAGGCTTGCAAAAGATGCATTCCTGTTCCAATGCTATTTTCTGTGAGCCCATAGGTCAAAAGAGATCAGTAGTAGTGACCAGCCTAAAGCTCTGCTTTCCTGAAAACTGTATAAATATATCGACCATCAAACTTCAACTAATTGTTAATAAGTTACATGCACAGCATATAGTTTAAATCTGTATTGCACAACCACAATTAATCTATAGTTCAAGAATAAATCTAATAAGCTGTCTAATAAAACTCACTGAATGGAATTTGAAGCTATGAGTAAGAACAGTTTCCTACGCGAAACACTCTGCGGTCAGGAAATATGACTTTATTTGCAAAACATGAACAAACAGAAGTGCATCAAAGATATCTGAGTCCATCATCAATCTCTCCTCCTAACAGAGACAACCCACAGGATGCTGAATTTTGGTTAACCAAATAGGTCAAAAAAGCAACACAAGTGAGATATTGTGCAGGATATTTTTGGAGTTTCAAGAGGTAAAGTGATCTGAAGTCCCCCCAAATTGGAATGAAAAATGGAACTGGAAACCCCATGAGGTGGTGCAGACACTGCCATCATTCTGTGCTACATATTCCCATGGATATGGCAGCATTGCTTTCTGCACATGGCTTTTATAATGTTTAATTTTATAAGGTAAAGATATTACAACAAAGGGACCACATAAGCCGCAAAAAAAAAAAAGAAAGAAGTTTGTTAAAACAGAAACTTCTTTTTCGCAGCATGGCAACTGGGAGCATGCTATAGCCCCAAGAATTTAAAACTTCCTGAGCGATGTAGGCTGACTCTTGTGGGAAAGACCACAATTTGTGAAGATTATTTCAAACTTAGTTTCTAACCATGCCTGTCTCCCCCCACCTTCTGTTTCCATTTTGCACTGATTTTGGGAAGACACCTGTAGTTCAACTTGCATCTAGTCCTGATGTCTCAGTACCTGAGAGAGGAGTGAGCCCATGTGGTCCAGCTACAGGCCTCAGCCATGCTTTGAATCCACGCTGAGGAGACACCTCAGTACATAGTAAGGAGCCCCCACCCCTAATTTTCTATGGAAAATAAACCTCACTTTGAGGGCTTAAGTGATATTCTTCCTTTATTCAGATTCACAGTCTGAATGCCTAGAAATCCGGAACTTAAGGAAGTAACAGAGCACATGCCTGCTTTGTGTCTAGAGACATTCTAAAAAGGTTAGCTAATTGAGAGTTCAGGTAGTCAGCCAAATTGTGGTTATGATACTACATGGGGTACTTCACACTTTTCCCTTTACAGTGAATAGTTTGATGTATACTGAGAACCTAAATATAAAGTTTTAATTGCTTGTGAGATTTAACTCATATCAGCAGTATCATGGTGGTGTTCTGTGCATTTTAATAATACAGCT
Organism: Loriculus beryllinus; assembly: GCA_039877255.1. NCBI lineage: Eukaryota > Metazoa > Chordata > Aves > Psittaciformes > Psittacidae > Loriculus > Loriculus beryllinus. Next base: position 5,591 of record JBCJKH010048043.1, on the reverse strand, counting down.
GCAAAATTATGCTATGATGATAATCTAAACATAGATTCTTTTTATTGAATGCTTATGGTTAAAGGAAAACAAAGAGTAAATCTGAGCTGACAGAAGGTGAGCAATGTGAACTCATGCAAACCTGCAGCTCTGGGCTAACATGACTTGAGGTTTAAAATGGTGCAGTTAGCATTAAGTCACTCCCATAACATGGTTTCTGTAGTACCTGTGGGTCAGCCTGTCCAACATTTGTGAAATACTATGGGTCTCTTGAATCTTTTGCTCACTAGGGTACTTGCTTCTAATTTTAGAAAGAAGATCCAATTCATATGGTTTGGTTTTTCCTGTGCAGTTGTACAAAAACCCCATTAACAGCTTCTACATGTTTGTTCAGAGCGACGATCTTAGCAAAGGACCTGGGCAGCAGTTGTCATTACTTGGCGGTGACAATTTTACCGCAGCAGATATCAGGGGTTTATCTAGTATCATTCTCACAATTCATGTATTTACCAGGTGTTCATACCTCAATATGATAGACTGTCTTTAGTCTGACTTTCCCTATTCACAATACACACAATTAATTTAAGCCATTTAACTGTGTATTCCTGTTATAATGCCTTCAGTGATGAGAAATCACTGGAGAATATAATTTCAACTGTATATCTATATTTATGGATTGCAGATCTCAAGTCTATGATGATGAGGAGAACTCTACTGTCTTTCACCAACTCTTGTTTAGCTCCCAACCAGGAGTTAGAGGACAGCAAAAAAAACCCATGTCAACTTAGAAACACTCATAAAGATGTCAAATGTTTGACTAATGTTACCTAATGCAAAGATTGTTTTATCACAAGCAGAATAGGATCTTTATCTTCACTTCATTGTTTCTTTCTTGTGTGACAGGTCTAACTTCTAGCAAAGAATGCGGATCTGTGGTTGTTCCTTTAAAATAAGCTAATGACTGAATCCATGACAAAAGCCCTTTCATTTGGAAAAGATTAAAATGCCCTGTGCACAAACACACAAGTAGTACAGATATCGAAGCATGCCGTCAGCACGCTGTCTCACTTTTGTGACTCCTGAATATTATTGCCATGTTTGAGTAAGAGCCAATGGAAAAGAGAAAGCACTGTCTGGGTGATAATCCCTTCATTATGCTGCACCATTTACTGCTTGCATCCTTTAGGAAGTCCAAACAGGAAACTAAGCAGCCGTGTCTCTAAGGAGCCCCAGAAGATGGCAGAAGACTTTGTTATGTTATGATAACCAGGAAGCAGCCCATTAAGTTGTTTGTCTTAACCTCATTCTCTTACGTGTCCACTGAATAACTGACTGAGAGTCTGTTTTAGGCACAGAATCATGGAATTAATATTTAATGTAGATTTTAAACCTTTTCATATCTTTTTTTCTGCTGCCCTACCTTCGCACTTTCCTTTACATTGATGTGTACAGATAGGGCATTATCTGATCTCATGCTGATTCTGCATTTGTTTCTAGTGAAGCTAATCCTCATTTTTCCTAGCAGTCACTGGTAAAAATGACTGCTGTAAGAAACAGGCCAAATCATTCGCCTATATTCATTCTGCATAGCAGCTTATGGGTTAAAAAAAACCCAGAAGCATCTAAAAATTGTCCCTTGCTAGAACCAGTGTGGCAGGGGCAGACACATAAAGCCAAACATAGGGGCCTTACTGGCCCTGAAACAGCTTCTTGTCTCTAACTCTGGCCAGCTGCAGCTGCTTGTAAAAAGCATTAGTGGAACAAGGCTGATGAGAGTTTGTCTATGTTTGTTGTACTTTTCTATATTCCAGTAATAGTATTTCAGGTGTCCCGGCAGCAAAAAGTTATGCCCTTATCCAATAGTTACCAATTAACTTTCCTCCAGAGCTCTTTCTAGTCCCTTTTTAAACTTTGTATCTTTCTTGCCTCCACAACATCCCCTGGAAATGCCTAGCACATTAATCATTAAACACCAACAGTGATTAAAAAGGAACATTCGGCTGCTTCTTTTTTTAACCTGCCACTCAATAATTTAGCTAGGCACCCTTCTCTCTGATTATGTGAGAAAGAATGAGCACATCTTTTCCTGGCTACATTCTCCATTACTGTTCATGACTCAGAGGATCCTCTCAGCATTTCCAAGCTAAAGAGCCTCCTAGTGAAGCCACCCCACTCCACCAGTCATCTGTGACACCCTCCTCTGTGCTGTATTTTGTTGATGGTGGGAGAACAAGAATTAGATACTCTTTCCTAGACACTGATGTGCTTGCTTTGATGCAACCACCTAATGTTATTTAATGTACCTAACCCTTCATAGAATCTGGACCTTTTTAGTGCCTTTTCTGAACAATACCAGATAGACCATCTGACAGACTGCTGCTCGTCACTGAGCTGGTGCTTTCAGAGAACTAGTCACAGTGATATCAATGTGCCTTTCCTGAACACAGACAGCTAATGAAGAGCCAGTCGTCGATACACTAGTATGACTTTTCCACAGGCACAGAAAGACTTTGTATTTTTCCACACCAAATTTAGATCTCTTGTTTTATCAAACAAAATGTGAGAAAATTCAGTCAGACCCTTCCCTAGTTCTTACAAGATGTTTTAATGTGTTTGACTAGCCTAAATAATTCTGTAGCACACCCAGAGTCTGCCACCTTTCCTGTTTGAGAATAGCAAGGCAGAAGTCCCTGATCCCAGCACAGATGTTGGTAGGATTCCCCTGAGATCTCTCATGCCAGGTGAGCATCACCGGTGACCTGAACTACCATCAATCAGACTGTGTGATATGCCATCATTTTTCACTTAACACCACTCAAATGAAATTGCAGACTAAAGATCTCCTATCAACAGTGAAAAGGGAAAAGAGGATGCCGATCTCTTCTCTCCCTGGTAGGAGTCTGGCGCTACCATTCAAGAAGAAGAAAAAGTGGTTCCAGGCTAAAGCTGATATAGGACTTTGCAGCAGGTTTAGATGGAAATCAAACCCTTGCTAATCTACAGATGATGGAGGAAATTCTTGCTAGACAGGAGAGAAGAAGGGGTAATTACATGCAATATCTAAAGCATCACAGAAATCGCATTCCCACAGCATTTCTTGAACTTAGTGTTTGACGTGATAATTGAGCCATTCAGGTGTCAATTGCATCCATCCTGCAGCTGACTCATATATGAGTGCCAGGTCTAATGTTGCAAAAAGCACAAGTATTTCTCACTGTGATACACTGAAGCTGGTCGTGCCAGTAGTATTCCAGCTATTACAATCTATGAATGAATTCTCAGACTGAAGAGGCCAAGTGAGTTGCTAAAACATTGCTCTTTCTTATTGCCTTATCAGTACAGACTGGGAGAAAATCCCAAAAGATCTGTGGCAAGCCACATGTTCCAATAATTCTGTGAACATGAACTGGAGGAGCAACTACCAGAGAATTATCTGAATTAATTCAAAACGCCTGTGGACATGCACTGCAATATCCAAAGAATATATGAGGAAAAAAAAAAAACCATCCTTTCAATTAAGTTATCAAAAAAACTGGATATTTCTTTACTTAGCACATAGGGTTGAAGATTAAACTTTTGTGAGTTTTTCACCAGAAAGCCTAAAGAACATTCTAGCTCCTGAAGAAAAGCCAAGGTTTCAGGGCTGAGAGAGTTTCAATCTCATGCTTCACTTCCTTTAAGACAAAGAATTCAGCCTGTAAAGGTTCTTCCTGGAAATTAATTTGGCCAAAATGAATTAATTTTTTTAAGGAAGTTTTGGTTTTAATCCACTAGTATTTTCCGTGACTGAAGTTTTAATCATGAAAATTCTGTTCTCCCACACAGGCCTCTCCCACGGTGAAGGAAAACCTGCCATTTTATAAAAAAAACTAATTAAGTAATTTCTGTCTCTCTTTTATTTTTAAAGCACTTGCAGTCAGAACAGCTTTAATTTGAGCCCAACCACACCAATATTTAATCATTGTACTACATACATAGCTAAAAATGATCTCAACTGCTTAAGCACTGATGCCTTCTTCTGCCTTTGCAGAGCCTGCTAAAACCAGGAAGTTCTCTCTGTGTTTCTACCATTTATGTCACTGATGTACGAAAGAGAAAAAATGTACTGAGTGCTGACCTGCTCCTTCCAGTATGAATTATCTGGACCTTAAATGAGCCATAACAAAAGCAAAGCTCTGGTTTGCAGTACACAAAATATGGCAGACAGAGCCTATCTGGAGCTTCAATCACCCGTCCTTGAGGAAATCTTTCATTCTTTTGCGTAACTATAATCTTCCTGTAATTGGAACTTAACAGTTAAGTATTTTAAAGGCTGGTAAGGAAAAGTGGAAAGCTGCCAAATCCACATTTGTGGGAGTGTAAGTCAAGAGAAGGCTTGCTTTTCTTCAAGTATCCCATTCATACTCATAATCTAGCACCAGGGAAATTTTCATTGTTGTATATGTACACAAGATAGGAGAATGAAGTTAGAGGTAACTTTTCCCTTATTTTGAGTGGGAATAGAATTGTACCCTGTTGCATGCATCGAGTACCATACATCCCTAAAAACTGCATGCCTCATTCAGGTTCAATGGGACATCTGCTCACACTTCATACCAATGACCCGGAGCAAGATTTGCTTCCCATTATGAGTATGCTAATTATTGAGATAAACCCTTCCTACTACTCAAGAACTGCTTCAGCAATCTGTTCACCAGCATGAGTCCTGTTTGTTCTGAAGCTTTTGTGCAAGAGTTTTGGGCAAATGGATTTACTGGAAAAGGCATCTGCTCTTTAGGATGACCAAATGCTCTTTAGGATGATTTCCCCAAAAAACATTATGTGCTTTTTCCCTTCACTTTTGTAAAGCCAGGCTTATTGCAGAGCTCTGCACATTAAAGTGCTATGTATCCCAGTGAAGCGTGCACCTCTTTCACATGGCTTCTTTTACTTACAGACCTGATTTACTTCTGACTAAAGTTATTGGAAAGGCTTTCACCACTTGCAGAGTGATGTCAATGGAAAACGGGAGAATGGCTGGAGTTTTAAACAGGTTTGAAGAGACACATAAATATGCATATCTTTATAAAGGCAAATAGGTTTCTCTTTTGCTTTGTATTCTGTGAAGTACAGATAACAGCCCCGATCCTGCTTGGGGTACTAATGCAGCAGAAATAATGAGTAACTATGAGACTGCTCAAGTGCAATTACTAGTGTATATAGATTTTGTGCAAACTGCAGCCCACAGTAACAATCCACAGTTGCTCCTGGGAATCTCAAGCTCAGATGGAAACGTTCACAGTTTCTGCTAAAGATGTTTCCACTGGTTTTGGGGAAGCCACAATTCTTAGTCTTTATTTGTTGCATGTCTTTCCTGACAAGGGTTTTACAAAGCCCTTTCACTTCTGGATTCAGGCTATCAATGCAGCTCGTGTATGTACTGAGTCCTTCATCTGAAGAGAAGTGGCATTGAAGCTAGGACAGTACTAAGAAAAAAAAAACAAACTAGGGTGCCGCAGAAAAATGGACCCCATCAGAGATCAATGCGATCAGACAAAAGCCATTTATTACAAAGCATCTACCCTTTTTATACCATTGTCTGCACCTGCTTACAATAGCCTGCTGTATTATAA
>JBCJKH010048042.1:21650-32148 GCA_039877255.1 Loriculus beryllinus | reverse complement strand
CATGGTTTAGTGTGAGGTGTCCCTGCCCATGGCAGGGGTTTGGAACTGGATGATCTTAAGGTCCTTTCCAACCCAAATCATTTTATGGTTCTATGATTCTAGGAAATCAGCTCCCAGCTCTTCCATTTTTAGCAGACAGAATTATACACTGTTAATCTTCTTCTTCCTCTCATGACAACAGCATGACATGAGGATGCCTACTTGTACCACACCTGACTCAGAAGTGGAGAAGATCTAGTCCAAGCACATACAGTAACTGGCAACAGTGTGAGCTGGTTTACTTCTTACCTCCTCAGCCCTCTTAGTTTTCCCCTTTAATGATTCCCTAGAAATACAGCCTCAGCCCCAGCTTAGTGCCCACTGAAAGGCTGCAAGTCTCAAGCCCTGAATAACTTTCTTGATGGGCAAAGACATAGGAGGGTCTTCAGCTCCTCTGCCCTTTCCCCAGCTTCTTTCATCTGACCTCTCTTCAGCAGCAAAGTCATCAAAGAAAATGAGGTGACAGCAACAAATTCAGATCATGGGAGTCGATGAGAAGGTTTAGTGGGGATAACTGATTTGATGGGATTGGATAGAGAATCCTGCACTGTAATGGGCTGTGCGGAGGTGATAATGAGTCCTAAATGGTGGGGAAGAAGCCAAGAGAGAAAGTCCAGCACAGCCACAGGTATTTCTGCTCCCCATGTCTCCTGTGGGATGCCTGCAAAGGCAGCTTCTTGCAGGAAGGAGGGAGCGCACATACACTGACACTGCACACCACAACCGCACCTCTGCAATTCCCATCCAGGTCTTGAAACATTCAGTGTTTATTGACTTACTGAAGTGCATGCTCCTGATGTCTGCCTTTCTGCTGAAGAACTGAAGAGCTGGAGGAAGCCAGCTCCCCTTTCCAGTCAGCTCAAAATACACTGCTGTTTCTGGAAGAAATCCTCAATCTGTATGAAACAGCAAGCTCCAAAATATAACAAATTAGCTCATGGTGAGCCCTATATTGACGTGACTGGTTCATTATCTGCTTGCCTAGGGCAGAAGGTTGATGAAAGGAAGAAAAGATCCACAGATTTTCTGGATTCCTCCTTGAGATAAGTTACAACTTTAATTAAAAATGCTGCCTGGGAAGATGGCTGAAGTTCAAAGCCTCTGCTTGTGCCCAGAATGGAAAAGTCTGTCTCCTCAAAGGAGAGCTGGTGCATGTGTGCATGTTGCTTTCTCTGTCTTGATGTGGAACAAGAAACTGGAATCACACCTAGTTATAGTCAGCTTAAGAAGCAATTCAGAATTGTGCCTCCCAATCAGACAAAAACAGTGCTGAAAACCCAATGAGCACTTACTGTCATTTGGCCAAAACGAGTGTTCCAGGTGCTGAGAGAAGTCCAGGCTGGTCTACAAACAGCCCCTACATCACCAGGACCACAAGACAAGGTTCTGCCCTTCTTTCCCATTCCAGCATGTAGGGCAGAGATGACACTGCAAACTGGTGGGAATAGAGTTCAGAAAAATTCAAGATCAAATTCCTTGCTTGGGATATCACTTCAACTTATGCCAAACCTCCTTTAAAGTGATAGAGTTATAGAATATCAGTAATACGCCACACAGCTTAAATCATAGTTTGAACTGAATTTGGGAGAAGAAAATCAAGGAGCAGAGAGAAGGGTTCTTATTTCATGGGAATGTATTCCTCTGTCTCTCTGTAATTACAGAATCATGGAGTGGTTGAGACTGGAAGGGCCCACAGGAGATAGTCTGGTCCAGCTGCCCTACTGGTCCCCCAGAGCACGTTACTGAGGACTGTGCCCACATAGCTCTCCAGAGGACTCCAGAAGCTCTCTTCGCAGCTTATTCCAATGCTCAGACACTCATACAGTCAAGATGTTCTTCCTCATGTTCAGGTGGAACTTCCTGTGATTTATTTTATGCCTGTCCCTCTTGTCCTCTTGCCTGGCCCAGCAGGAAGAGTCTGGCTCCAACCTCTTGACAGCCTCCCTGCAGATACACTTATACGCATTGCTCAGATCTCTCTCTATTGAGCATTCTCTTCTCTATGCTGAACAGACCAATCTTCCTCAGCTTTTCCTCATAGAAGAGATGCTTCAGATCCTTCATCATGGGTTCATAGGCCTGAAAAGAGGCGTCTTCCCTTTGTGGTCAGATACCTGCTACTTTGCTGAGCAATCCATGTATTAAAGGCCCTTCTAAACCTTCTCATCCATCTCTGACTTTTGAACAAAGCTTCATGTCACAACATGCATTGAAAGTGGGATAGATACCACACAATAGAGTGTTGAAATGATACATCTCAGTGACTGTAAAAGCAGTGTCATCATCTTTAACCCATTAAACCCAGCAGGTTTCAAAAAGTACACTGAAGAATGCTACTTGTAGCTCTCCCATACCACATCAGTGCTTGCGCTTCACCCTGCGCTGCATTGCTGAGGTAGGAGCAAGTAAGATGAATCTGGGTTGGTTTGTCCATAGGATAATAACATGGGCCTTAGGTGAAGCATGCCCGTTTCATGTAATGATTTGCAAAATGGCTAGATCCAGAGGAAATGGGACAGCTCAGACCATGTTTCTGGATGACCTAGGCACCATTTTGCAGCCTCCACTGGGATAACAGCTCAGTTATGCATAATTCATTTTTATCCTGCCCAGCTGCATGCAAAGGTTAAAAAAGATATGATTAGTCTCCTTCTCTGTTCCCACCTCTGGCCCACACAAACCCTGTCTCTTATTCAACCTGTCATTGTGAGCAGCATTATCCAGGTCTCCTGAAAAGAGACAGCAGTGAAAAAAATTATGGTAATTTAATTCAGAATGATCTTTCCTTTGTAGTTTGCACATTACTTTTGCAGCTATATCTATTAATAACCTCTAGGAATCAGCTTCTATTTACATAGCACATTTCTTCCCAAAGAGTCTCTTGAGTGTTTTGCTAACCTTAGGGATCATTTCATTCTTTCCTGACAAGTAAAGCTGAGTTTCAACTTTATGTCAAACTTCAGGCAAAGGATGGGGGGAGAGGAATACTGAGCCCACACACTCTGCAGAGCCCCTAGCTCCCAAAGCAGGCTGTGAGTGCCCAGCAGAAGGCTTCCTGCCCCATGCAGGTATTGTTAGTCCATTGCCTGAGCCTTACTTTGTTGTTGTCTCCCTGCCTCACCTCTGGGTGCACAGAAGGAGCTCCAGTAACCAAGGAGGTTGACATTGTTCCTGGGTGGTGGTACTCCTAGCTCCTATTCCATCAACAGGGAGGTTGTCTCAAGCAATGCCTATGGTGTTATTCAATTAAGAAGTACCTGAAGCCTTTGGGAAAGCTGTGGAGATTCTGAGTCCTGAATAACTTACTGCTTATTTGAAAGCAGTACTACTGACCCCAAAATTACTGCTGAAATCATGGAGAACACCATTATTTCAGCAGGTGGACTCTGCAATGAAATTTATGGTTTCAAGCCTCTCCACTCCTATGTGTTTAATCAGAAATAACTCTGACAAAACAAACAGGATGATGTTGATGTAAATGGTGCATTCAGAGGAAAACCTGGCTTTTATGAATGAATTCTTTAGCATCCACATTCCTACATCTCTGTAGCCCTGGCACATTGGAAATCATACATTAGGAGGGCTAGAAGAATCTGACCATTTGTGAGTGACCTGAAGTTAAATCTCTACAAGAGGTTTTTCCAGCAGCGTTAATCATCAGGGCAATGTTTGGTGTGTAAATGAGCCAAAGGCCTGGCCTGAAAGGTTGGTACAAAACGTACTGTGTTGATATCAACCTATTCTGTGTCAACTTGCCACTTTCCAGTTCAGTTTTTGATGATGAAACCCTCTCTCCCTTCTTAATTTGTTTGTGATCTTGTAGAAATGCTTAGTTTAATAAAATACAACTCCTTTTGATGTAATTGCTTGATATTGGCTTTTGTATGCATGGGATTCTGTCTTTGTGCTACATAATATAATATATAAATGTAATATTGCAGATATGTAGTATATCAGACATTAATGTGATGAAAAGTCTAAGCAAAATGAATCAAGATAGTACGGCTGACACAAAATAGCTTTTTGTTATTGACATGGTAATATTGAGCCAACTCTTTAAAATCCAGACAGTAAGAGTTTGGAAACAAATTTCTTTAGAATTTGAAATTCCTGAGGAATTTCACTTTTCATTTCTACTTCAGAATGGTTTTATAGTCACAGGATCCCAGAATCATCAGGGTTGGAAGGGACCTCTGGAGATCATCCAGTCCAACTCCATTCTTTCATTTAATGACAGAATCACCTGTGGAAGAGGCCTCAATCCAAACCAGGGCTGATTGTGTTAAATAAGAAGTTCCACTGCCTTGAAACTGCTTTTGGACTTTGCTTTTGAAGATGCCATTTTCAAGCATGCTTCAAGTTCCTCTTTTCAACAGTGACACAAGAAATCCCAAAGGACTGTCACAAGGGCTTCTGTGTCAGTTAAGCCTCAGATCCAACTTATGTGGACAGGTTTGCTTACATGATATAATCTGATTTTACCACTGGGGAAATCTTTATAGAGGCTCATGTCAGTGTTTGGTGCTGAAGATGCTATTTTGAATAAGAAAGTAATGCTAAACAATTAACCATATTCATCTTCACTAACCAGCAGAGCCTCAGTGAGTCCTGTTTATTAAACTCACTTTTGTTCCTTATGTGTGTGCTCAAGGGTATAAAATTATGGACCAAAAATAGCATCAGCATTTGTAAAATCTCTAGAGAAAGGCAGCTACCGGGGTACTTGACAACAGGGAGAACATCTGGAGAGTCTAATATCCACCTCCTCCAGCCTCATGAAAAACAAGAGTTCTGGCAAACTAAGGCTGATGCTCCGTGCTTCTTCCTAATTTTCTCCCTATAACGTGATTTTCTCTGGAAGACACCAATATCATTATTGGGGGGGGTGGGGGGGCGGTTAACACTAAGCTCTGTATTTTCTCTTACTGAGCTGCCAGTTTAACAAGCAACTACCTCCACTCAACATTTCTGCAGCATCCTTCTTATCACCGCCAACATCTCAAATCTGTCTTCCTATTTGCAGGCCAGAAGTAGGGAGAATAGAAGTGAGATAAAAATGTCCCTAAACTGAAACTGTGCTTCCTGTCTCCAGTGACCAGCCATCCAGTATGTCCATTTAAGCAGAAGTGCTGTCAGAAAGTGACAATAAACTATAATGGTCAGTTTACATAGTGAAAGGCACTAACTTGGAGTCGCACCGTTTCAGAACTGGCGGGTACAAGACATAGAAGAGGAGGACTTGCAGTGCCAGTTCAGATACTGCAGGCAGAAAACCAATGCTGCCTGGGGAAGGTTCTGTAAAACTTAAGGCTCTGACATCAATTCAAAGGTACGTCAAAAGCCATGATCAGTGGATTGGTGTCTATCACTCTGTAGCACAAAGAAGCCATCTGTGTAACTGTAGGCAGGGATGTGTGCCTCAGCAGTGTCAAGAGATACAAACCAAAATCAGATGGCAAAAGCAGGAACTAAAGTTAATGGAAAGGAAATTGGAAAAATTCTAAACCAGGATATTCATGTAATCCTGAATCATACTTCTGAGCATTTCTGCTTCCCTGTGCTTAGAGATGAAGTTACTCCTTTTTCTTCTGGCATTGTACTTGTACATATTCAGCAGAGCTGAGAAAATGGATTCTGATCTAACCTGCTGCTTGAAGATGCTACTGGTCTGGCATGAGGAAGAAAATGTAGCCAGTGAGTATTTTATGGCAGGGATGAAAGTTAATTCAATATTCAGACACACAGTCAGTACAATAGGGATAATATTCTCGTAAGGCACTAGGCTAGTTAAGTATTATAAACTCTCTGACCACTCTATTCTAGTGGTCAGCATACTTGACTGGCATTTGCACATGAAATTCTCATTGAGATCAATTCAAGTTTCCTGACTTGCAATAAGAATTCATGGGATTATTTAAAAATCCTATTTTCACCTCTGTGGTTTTATCTGGGTACAACGAATGTGACCAAAAGCGCAAACATGCCTATGTCACCTTCTCATAACTGAGTCCCTCTATAGGGTTTGGGACCTGTACACCAGAGCCTGGAAACCAGGGGACTGTGGAATTTCTACCAGCACAGCCTGTCAGCTGCAGCAGGATTAGTCACACATGGGTACAGGTGAGAAGAGAAACAATAAATTCATTCATAGCTAGAACTCGAGAAAAGGAGCCTGAATATGGTTATGACAGATTACCACCTACCAGTCTCTCTGAGAAGATAAAAAGGCTGGGTGCTTTACAGTGACATAGTAAAAAGGGCTAAGGGCAAATGCAATGATGTGGGTGACGGATTCCCTTATAATATTAGAAACAGTAGCATCTGATGTAATGGTCTGAGCAAGAAATCCCACAGACTAATTTCAGATGCACACCTGAGGACTGATGTGCATCCTCTCAGTCTGCAGAAGCAAGATCTAGTGAAAATCCAGGCATACCATCTAAACCTGGCCATTTCAGTGCCGAACCAGGCACATAGCATCAGAGGCTGTATTTCCTACTTACTTGGGATTATTACTTTATGTAAAGAGTAGACAATGCTGAGTGGATATTGGTCTCTTAGGGAGAAAGCTGTTCCTACTGCATGTATTTGCTAAGCATCTCCTTCTGCTTCGGAACACTGGGAACATTTGCATGAAAATAGAAAATCGCTGTCTCTCAAGAGCCTATGTGTTCTTCTGCTGCTTGTTCAAGGAATCAGTTTTAAAGGCTGAAACAGCATTTGTTCTTACTTGTGCACCTCCACATTAAGGACTCAGTCCTTGATACCATACAGAATAGCATATGTGAATGCAGTGGTCCTGCTGAAAGCAATCAGTCTCCTTGTTTGGGTGACTTAGCTGGATGAGGACAAGAGTGCTCTAGAAGTTAGAAACTGCAGCTTTTATTCCCTTGCCTTTTATGAAGCTACTCCAGCTTAGCAAACGTATAACAGAGATGTCCGAGCATCAGTCTTGGAGTTTGAGTGCCTAATATTGGCTCACACAACTGTGATACTGATTGTGGCAGTGTGAGCTAGCGAGTTCCCTAGAAACAAGGCACATCTTGATTCTTTTTCACTCTGGTTCCTATCTAACCCAGAAACAGGTTTGTGAATCTCTCAGTCAAGACTCAGCCTGTCTGCTGGCTTGCAAGTAATTCTGATGCTGGTCTGTGGAGTGGAATGGGAAATGTACCCACCTTCTCTTTGACACTTTAGGGCTCCTTCCCAGCTGGAGGAATGGGTGGGCATGAGGCTGCTGGGATGACTCAGCCCCATTCACTGGCATCGACACTTCCAGGAAGAGTTAATGTGGTTCTGCTGATAAATCTCTTTTCCTGTTTTGATATACAGCAGAAGTGTCTCAGTGGAGAAGGGACACAGCAGACAACGCTTCTCAAACAGGGGCATGCATCGTATGCAGACCACTGTAAGTGGTACCTGAGTGCTCCTTGAGAATTCAAGGGTCTCTGCTTCTGCACACCAACAGCTACAAGCAGCTCTGGAAGCCCCGGTCTAGGGTGTTGACACACAGTCTGGAGGCAGGGAAGAGTTAAGTTTTTACTGATAATGTTACTGATGATGTTGATACTGCTGTGCTTTAGACGCTACTGATTTGTTTCATGTGTGTGCATTTCCAAAGTGTCATGACTTGTCTCAGCCAGAAGTCCTAGCCAAGACCTGTGCATCTTTCCTATTGTAATCTCTTCTCTGGCCCGGCTACAGCACCTGAAATCATCCCAAGTTCATTCATTTGGGCACATCACTGAGTTTTCCACAGTTCTCCTAGTTTTCCTCCTCTTCCACTACTGCAAATGCAAACTCCTTGTTCTCACTTCCAAAACCCTTCACAATTCAATACCATACCATACTCATACCAGTCCTGGTATCTGTTATTCTTCCACCCACCTCGCTTTGTTGACAGCAGCCTACATGTCTACTTCTTGATTCTACATTTCCCTTTATGACTGGGAACAAAAGCCTACAGAGAAACCAGCAAAGTCCCTATGTAGACTCCTTCACAACGTCTCTGTCATCTATCACGTAGCGCTGAAGCACCAACTGACAACAGCAAGGCAGAGGATGCTGAGGGCTGCAGGCTGGCTAAGGAGCTGTACACAGGAGCTGCATTACACCATCTCCTTTGAACTCTGATTCTCATCCTCTTGTTTTCTGGAAAAGTTCTTTAGGATACAGACTGTCACTGACAATGTCTTGTTTGTGTGTCTTCTGTGTGGTACAGCAAAACAACCCCTTAAATGACCCATGAACCAGCTTGTCTCCTTCTCCTGTAGAACAGGATTGCTTCACTGTCCAAGTGTATTGCAGCTTCCTAGGGAAGCAGGATTTTATATTTTATACTTGGGGTTTAAATCTACAGAGAGACTGAGGCCACACTGGAAGCTCATGGGAATGCCAGATCCATGTCTGCTTAGTGCAGGCTAATACCAGAGTTCTCTTTCCTATACAGAGACAAATAACAGTAAAGGCAAGCACTAGGGCCATGTTCAGAACAGGCTGGGAAACACTCATCAGATGTGCACAACCAAATGCTTTCAATGTATTGTTGTAGTCAACATTTAGATTTTCCAACAACAAACTCACAAACCACTCATTAAGGAATGCTCTTTCTGGAGCAATTTAATATGTAATCACACAAAAGGTTTTAGCATCCTTAGTACCCCCACAGCATCGGCATTAAACAACTACTGCTTTAGCTGACATTTCTTTTCCTTCCAGAACAGCTGGGGCACGTCAGGGCTTGCCCAGAGCCCTGAGGATCATTCAGATGTTCAGTACATCTGTTCTTCATGCACACACAAAGGTTGGCACCTCGTCAAACCCACCCTGCAATGGCCTTTAGCAACCTGGTAGAGAGAGTCCTGCAATGTGTATGCCCTGGTGGGAATGAAGGTGTTTGATTGCCCCTTAACCCTATCTGAGGTTTCTTAAAAATTACTTATTGCTGAGCTCTCGATTCTGCCTTCACATACCATTTAATCCATTTAATTTGGATTCATTATCTTTATCCACAAATCAGACCTGAATTTGCCAGTTTCAGCCAAGCTTCAACTTTTGATAGGTTTACTGGTGAAACAAGCATAATGCAAAGTAGGTTATAGTTAGAGTGTGGTAGTTACAAGACAAAATAAATATAGGCCAAAGCTGAATCTTACCTAAGCTTTAGAAGTTCAGTTGGAAGTCTCACATGAATCTTATTCAACCTGCAAGTGGGAACCTAGCCAAGAACATGAATCCAGTCTTTCTAGAACACTGCTTCAGAACAAAACCCATTTTAAAGACTTCATTGTATATACAGAATACATGAAAATACTCCATTCATCACTCTTGTTAGGCTAACTAGATCTCACCAATCTATATTATAGGGGGTTCAATGTTCTGTGATTACCTTAAGTCAATCTGGTTTTGTTCTAAAATCACCTTCAGCTATGGGGGCACAAACATTGTTCTTTGTATTACTTCTCTCTTGCACCCATTCCTACAGATTCTTCTTTCCTGTTGTTTCCTTTTGATCTAATATCCTCAACTTACAAAAGCATCCCACAAAAAAAGCTCTGAAAGTCTATTAATACATTCCCTTTAGCATTCTCTGCATATATTTCACACTTATCTTTAGATTTGAAGCAGTCTTTTTAGTCTGTTCTAGCATAACACACAATCTAATCGAGCTCTGAATGTCAGCTCCTGAATACTCCTCAAAGCTTGCAGAGCCCTCATCTTGAAGGCTTTTTATCTGATTGACATCACCTGATGCTCTGCACAATCACAGCATCATAGAATCAACCAGCTCGGCTCGGTTTGGCTCTGCTCAGCCCGGCTCCTGGTTCCTGGATCAGCTCGGCTCATCCCATCCCATCCTGATCCATCCCGACCCATCCCGTGCCATCCTCGGCCTCTGCCTCCGCCTTGGCATTTTAAAATAGCAGCCATGTGTCCCAGCTCTTTGACATGGTCTGTTTTATGGCTTCAGGGATGTCTGCTTGTATAACTTAGAGGATGGTGTGGAAGCAGTATCTGCTGCAGATAGAAATGCATGTAAAATGACAAGCTTACTGTCTTTGCTGAGATAGATGTGCTGACTTCTCTGGAGAGACTATGCCCTTGTTGTCAGCCTGCTTGCCAACTGGCTGTTTCCTTTGTCTGGGCTTCTGCTATTCATATAAAGGGTGGTGCAAAACCCTGACTTGTTCTGTAGGTGCATGATCTCTGTTCTCTGTGGATAAATCTTTCTGACATGATGTAGCAGTAGCAAGCCACTTAGTCCAACCAGTTTCTATTATTCATTTCAGATGCATCAGTAGCCTTTAAGTGTTTCATCATAAATAATTTCTGGCAAACACAGAAGAATACCAAAAGCGGCCTGTAAGAAAGATGGGGAGAGACTTTTTAGGGGTAGGATGAGGGGTGATGGTTTTAAATTAAAAAGGGAGATTCAGGCTGGATGTGAGGAAGGAATTCT
>JBCJKH010048042.1:0-13021 GCA_039877255.1 Loriculus beryllinus | reverse complement strand
CAGAGAAGCTGTGGCTGCCCCATCCCTGGCAGTGTTCAAGGCCAGGTTGGACACAGGGGCTTGGAGCAAGCTGGTCTGGTGTGAGGTGTCCCTGCCCATGGCAGGGGTTGGAACTGGATGAGCTTTAGGATCCCTTCAACCCAAACCAGTCTGGGATTCTATGAAAAACAACTCGAGTGCAGTGTATCTGTTGGAGGAATGGTAATATCATACCTCTCTTTCATCTACCAGTCCATGGGGTTGCTCACAGAAAGCCTGTAGGGTGGACAGAAGGCAGGAGGTGTTGATCAAGAACTGTGCAAGTGTGCAAAGAAGAAAGACGTGCAAGGTTTCTTCTCTCTTGTTCAAGCAGAGAGCTGCACAGCCTGAAATATCATTTGTTGTATACTTCCAACTGTTTAGCCTGAGAAGTTGTTCTATTTGCCTTAGATATAGTTAGTCCAGCTGAAGTTTCAAACCAAAATGTGAGCTAAATGAGAAAAATTTGCAATAGGAATGCTCATTCCTTTGTCAACATCAATGTATTTAATTTGTTAGGAATACACAAGCTCACATGAGGCTAATTCAATGTATTTGTAATGTTTTCTTCCCTATGGACTGGTGGAAATGAGCGGATGAAGTGTCCGCAAGGATTAAATTCTTAGGATTCCTATTTTTTTTTAATTGAGAGCAAAATAAAATAAATGCAGCTTTATGTGTATGCTACCTAGAAAAAAGAGAACGCAGAAACAAAGAGATGGACAAAGAGCAGAAATAAATCAAGATGATAAAATGATCCATGTTACTGGGCTACCTACCTCTGCACCCGCTGTTTTTCCTATTCATCTTAATGGGCACACCACCTGAGTGAACACTGCAGTAGTGTTGCTATCAGAAAGCAGAGGATCCAGTCACCATGAACAGTGTTCATCTGACCTGTTGATCCAAAGGGCATCTGTCCTCATACACTTAGTTTACAGAACCCTGTTTTTCTTTCCTTGATGTGAAGAGCATAGTGTCATTTCAACCTCGTGCAAGTCCTTCCATGCACAGACGTGTTGCTCTACATGTGGAATAAACCTCAGAGGAGCTGCCATGCTAGGGAAGAATTCAGTCTTTTAAATACAAATGTACTTAGGGACAGAGTTTCTTTTTTCGGATGAGATACATTTAGACAGACGGTTAACAATTGTTGGAGGTTTTGCTGCCTTTTCAGTGCACTGTAAGCAAACCCTATGAGCTCAAGGTTGGAATCTCTGTTTTGCTTCTCCTAGTTTCACTAGAGATGTGCTGTTGATATTCTGAATTGCATCAATATAAGCAAAAATCATAGAATAGTTTGGATTGGAAGGAACCTCTGCAGGTCATCTAGTCAAGAAGGTGGTGGTGCTGTCTGAAACAGGCAGCTTCAGTTATTAAAGGGTTATTATTTGCAGCTCTTGCAGACACCTCCCAGTTGGCACACCAAAACAGGTACAACATGGTTTGTGTCTTCTAACTTCTAACGATATCAGCTTGAATGCAAACCTTGTGAACAGGCAGTGCCATGCTCAGAATAGTTTGCTACTTCACTTAAACAGCGTGATAGAAGGGACAGATAGAGAGGTTTGCTTGTAGGTCTCCTATAAATACCCTTGTAAGTAGAGCTACTATTAAAAATCTGCTAAAATGTGGCATGTTTAAAACACAGGGATAGCACTGAACAAACAAGTAACAAACCCAAAAGGCAAATCTCATCCAGAGTACAGCAAGCTGCAACATTTTCAGGGTGTGCTGAGCTCAGACGCAATGCACAAAAAGCACTTCTAAGGTAGGGAAGGTGCTTCCTTAGATCACAGTAACCATCGGCCTAGGTATGTTCCCTTTGCAGGGAGATGATGGTCCATGTTTCTGTGCTTTAAAGAGGAATTTAAGGTTCATTGAAGGGCACAGATATTACCTGATGTATAGGGTTGAGCTTGGACCCAACTCCCTGAACCCTCTGGTTTCAGTGAGGAGGCAGTAGGGTTTCTCCTTTAAAGAACAGAGAATGGAAACGCATTATGCAGACAGTGAGTTGCTATAATACCTAACATCAGTAACCCTGCTCCCATAGCTGTGGCTGCTACTATGACTTTAAGTAACTGATAATTTTGAGTAACAAAAGGTGCACACAGCTTTCGCCCACACCCATGGGAACTGCATCTGAATCAAACCCAGGACAGTCAAGCCCAGCGCGATGTGGAGAGATGTATCTGTACCCCAGCCGGTTTTAGATGCCACCTTCATACACCAAAGTGTCTTCTTTCTCTGTTTTTGGACTGGCGGTGGAGCTTGCTTTGCTGGGGGTGATTCTAAGCCTTTTTTATGCGTTTGGATGTATTCCTAAAACCAGTTGGTAGCAGAGTCAGTGCAGAGCAGGTCACCATATACAACCCTTCATATCGTTAGTGAGAGCATATTTATGCTTATATATACGTACATTTATGCTTATATGTGCATGCATCTGTACACAAGGATTTACTGTGTAGAACCAAGTCAAAAGAAAAGGGAGAAAAAGAATGGTGAGAAACAAATCATACTGAATAACACTGGTTTTCCTTCACTATCTGGTGGATCGTGTTTCCTGGTAAGTAATCCTGACTTCTTTTATGTACGTTGTTGGAAAGCAAGGGGTACCTAGAAAAAGGGGACTTGCTTGATTTCCTTTTTATGTGGTGCAACTATATTACAGATTTTTACTTCTTTACTTTCATTCCAGAAACCAGGATCTCTTTCCAGAGCGAGCTTGTTATAAAGTGCTAGTGTTAGATTGGCACATATTCTTTCTGTATATTCAGACCTCAGAATTGAATCTCCTCCACGTATTTTCTTTGTTATAATTTATAGAGGTATTAGAAGCAAATATGTAGTTTTAGCATGCAAACAGTGCTGCTGTTACTTGGTGCCACATTGCTTCCCATAATAAATATATTAAAAAGTAGCACTATATGATAATAATTGCATATTACGTCAGCACACTGTAGTTCAATAGGTTATCAGTAATCAAAAGCAGTTTCGTATGTCAGGGGCAAAATTACCATATGTGGATTAATGTGAGAGTTGTTACTTATTCAGGACTTAGTTCATATAGTGCTTTCGATGATTAATACAACTGCAACAGCAGCAATGTTTCCACAGTGAATAACACTCAATATGCGTAAGGGCTACTGAACCAGGCCCTAGAAAAACCTAATTAAAAGACTTAGTTGGCTGAGTAATTATTACTCATTGTGACCTTCGCTTGCTGAATAAAGGTACCCTGAGGGCTGACATTATGTGATCCCAGGGGCTGAACAAAAGTCCAATGAAATCGAATAGGTAATTGAAGTTTTGTATAGCTGAAGATCAAAGAATCTCTATCTAGATGTAAAAGTAGGTATCACATTCTTGCTCCTCTCTGGTATCTGTACACACAGCTTATAAAGCCAAAGCCAGGATTTTTTAGTTTGGGAATTTGCTTCGATCTGATGCTAATGTGAAAATGCCACTTATTTTTATTGAATTTTACTGAATAAATGTGATTTTTTAAAAACATAGTTCAGAAAAAGGTCTTGATTTTTCAAAAAACATTTTTAGTAACTGTGTAAATATCAAATCTCAAACATATTCAGACTTCCACACACAAAAAATCTTTGTAGCCAGTAACTGATAAAAACACCTTTTAAAACAAAGCCATCACTTTCCACTTCCCCCCTCAAAAGCAGAACATTTCAATCAAGATCAGAAGTGTGTTTGAGTGTTTTGTCTTGCAAAAGTGATTTTGTGGGGAAAATAAATCTCTTCCACGATTTAGAATTGATAACAGCTTGTGACGGATGAGGCTCTGTGTTTCTTGTCCTACCTTCGTAATGATTCTCATCCAACAAGTTGCCCAAACAACTGTAAATTAAAAAAAACTCAAATACTTAAAGAAGTAGCTTAGCTTTTTGTTTGTTCCTATTCTCTTATGCCAAGGCAGAAAGCAGCCTGGTCTAAAATTTGGGACATTAAAGTTATTTATTGGATATATCAGAATGGTGTTTCATTAGATTTGTGGCCAGACTGTCATGATACAAATGTCTTCCAGGATATAGATCCAGACTTGTATGAAGTTTGATCATTTATATGACAACAAAGGTCTCTGGACCTGCATGTTGGGAAAGCCAGGATCTAAAACCTTATCTCTCATTTTAGCTTGCTTATTATCTTCACAAGTTAACAATGTCTGAGCAGAATGGAAAGATCCAAATATCCTATGAAACACTGTGTTGTTGTGTATTTGATTTGCTCTCAGCTGTCATAGGAAAACACCTGGTTAATGAGACATGGATTTGAGATCGATGCCATTACGAGGAAGTAAATTCACTGGGAGTGTGAAGTTAAACTGTATTTTTGTGCCTTTTGTGGTGAGACTCGCTAGAATCAGTGGGACCTTACCTTGTTGGTGTCATTCTGGGTGTTGCTAAGCAACATGAAGTGGTTAAAATGGAGCTACAGAAGAAGAGTGCGGAGGAATAAAGGCAACAAAAGACATAGAAAAAGCATAAAAGAGATGAAATGTGCCAGCACATTCTGCGATGAAGTTGCTAAGTATCAACTGGGAAAAAGAGAGTGATTAAGATCATAGAGAAAAAAGAAAGCTGACACAAGATGAATTAGGGACTTGATTCTGTACTTCACATTCAATCAAAATTTTTAATGCTTTACTTGAATAGTTGATTGCAGTATTGGTCCCAAATGGCAAAAGTAATGGCAAAAGAGAATGAGAGCCTGGGAAGACATGGGAGGCTTGGGATAAATTAAAGTGGAACCTCTATACCACAAAAGAAAGGAGAAAAGGAATCACTCCACATGTTGCTGGAAACCAAGCAATGAAACGACAAGGCACTCTCCTGTGTACACTGCGTGCACTGATTTTGCTTCAGATGTTCTCTAAGGTTGTAAGGAAAACCTGCTAAAAGTTGGTTTTATGGGATGGATATGGATCTTCCGTCATACCTTTCTGTGATCTGTGTCAAATGCACGTTTCTCATTGTCCAGCACAGGAATGTTCAGCACAACTGTATTAAAGCTTGTCAGCTGAACTGAAGTAATGCTGGTATGACTGTATTTCCCAAGCTGGGCCACTGCTGTTAACAAGACTACATGCTGGTATGCTGCTTATAGCATTCTTATCTGTCTTGCCAGTACTCTCTCAGTCATACACTTTAAAGACTGCCTACATAATTTTCCTTTTTTGTCCCTATCTTCATTGTCTCCGAAGCTTCACGCCATTTGTCTTCTGTCACTGAAAATCAATCATTTTAAGCTTTGTTCTTTCTTACTATCTCCCTCTTCTCTTCTCTCTTTCCATAGCATGTTTTTATCTTGACATTTTCTGTCTGTAGATTTCTCACTTCTCTTTCACACAAGTACATCCTTATTATCAACCTATAAAAACGTACTCCAGGAAACTGTGCTATCAGTTTCTTCTGCTTTTTCACTCTGCTTTCCACCCATTCAGACTGTATCTTTCAAGCCTCTGGTCTGTGGCACCTGTAAGACAAAGGAAACCTTGTGTTGATGGCAAAACCCAAGCGCAAAGTTGTCTCTGTCTCACCCTGTAGGATGCCTAACCTGTGTCCTGTGGTCAGGACTTCTTCCACACCCTGCCTCAGGCATAGAGCAGGGGCCCTAAGCTACTGTGTCTTCACCTGCTAAATGAGAAACGGATGTATTTGAAGAGCTTCTTTCCTCCTTAATTCCTTAAAGTCCTATATCTGAATAACCTTCTACTCATGCACCTGCCCAAAACCCTATTGTGGATCATGGGAGCCCTCACATGCCACCTTTCCCACATATCCTTGACCGAAATGTCGGGATGTGTCTCACCCTGCCTTTGCTAGCCAAAAGTAAATGCCTCACACCTTGGCAACCTCTGCACAGTCAGAGAAGCAATGATCTCATTTAGGAATCAGTGTTTAAAGTTACATTCAGCTAAGGCATGTAACTATTGGGTCCAAAACATTACTTTTCAGGTAAGGTAATGCAGAAATGGAAGGCCCTGGATGATGGCACATGGAAAGGTTGTGCAAGCAGAAGACCTAGCAGATGTTTCAAGTGCTGGTCTAGTAGCAACCTGGCTTTAGTAGTAAATGGCTGAGCGGCCATGCCAGCTCACTGCAGCCCTGCTTTTATAAGCTTATAAGTGTGTACAGGTCACAGTGTATGAGGCTCAAGCCCTCTGAAAACATGTCTGTATCTATCTGTGGAGGAAATAATACTTACTCTTCCCACACTGGTAGGGAAAGGATTAATGAGCTAAATCCCATGTGGCATTTTAAGCATGTGAAGCATAATAAAAATGCAGAACGTGAACATTATTTTATTCATTATCTGTTCTTTTTTGCACTTAAGGGTATGCTTTGAGCCTTGTGTTGTTAAATTAAGTATTCCACACAATTTTGTCCACAATTTAGCCAGTCAATATCTGTAGTCTGGAACTGCTTTTCCCATTGAAATGTGCTGCTGTGAGCTGATATATTAAAAACAAATCATTACTAAATGATGAATGTTCCTGGAAGAGATTCTCATTAATCCAAAAGAATTCCCCAGGGTGTAAAAAATACTTTCTAGAAGGTGAATATATGAAGAAATTGCTGTGGAGGGAACCGGTGGAGATTTAATCATAGGGCTACTTCATTTATTTTCTTGCAGTGCGTGTTTTAGCACATTTTCTCTAGGGAATATGAGCTTTGCCTAATTATGCCAGAAATGTAGTTGCTTCTAAATGGATACTGGAAACTACTTGCTTCAGGCAATACTTACTGTGAATTCCTGAGATTTCTTTATTTCCTTCAGGACAAGTAAAGGTCATAATGATGCAGGTTCACATCATTTTCTTAACCCAGAGAAACCCACTTTGAGGCATGATGTTCACATGCAACACCCCATCCCTTCCCCAAGATGGTGATTTCCCATGGCACCCCAATCCCCACTGTCTATTCTTATGGTGTTAGGAGCATGAAGACAGATGTCTTATGCCTCTGTGCTCTACCCTGGCCACACATGACCTTTCCTGCTGCTCTGGAAGCACAACTATAGTGGGTATTACTGTGAACAATTTACATCAGGTTCACACAAGCAGCAGCTTCTCACAAAAGCTGGACTGGTGGCAGCTTCTGGAGAGGAGCACCACCAGCAGACCTTGCATTCCTCTTGCCCTCAGTTGACTACATACACTCCATGCTCATGGAGTGCTCCACAGCTCCACAGACTACTACAAGATTTCCTTGTAGGGCAGCTTAGGAAAACCACATTCACAATTTAGGAAATAAATGAGGTTTTAGCCTGAAAGCTTTTATGAGCAGAAAAGAACTTTAACTGAGCTATTCAGGAATGTCTGTGTATAGGTTAGTTTCAAGGAAGAAGCTCTTCCCTGTGAGGGTGCTGAGG
Organism: Loriculus beryllinus; assembly: GCA_039877255.1. Taxonomy (NCBI): domain Eukaryota; kingdom Metazoa; phylum Chordata; class Aves; order Psittaciformes; family Psittacidae; genus Loriculus; species Loriculus beryllinus. The sequence continues at coordinate 5,608 of JBCJKH010048042.1, read as the reverse complement.
CGCTGGCACAGGGTACCCAGAGAAGTGGTAAAAGCCCCATCCACGGCAGTGTTCAAGGCCAGATTGGAAGGGCTTGGAGCAACCTGGTCTAGTGAAAGGTGTCCCTGCCCATGGCAGGGGATTGGAACTGGGTGAGCTTTAAGGTCCTTTCCAAGCCAAACCATTCTGAGATTCTGCATAAGCCATGTAGTGATGTCTTTAACACATACTCAGAGTTTTGGAGGCCTTTCTGGGTTGTTTTATTATTCTTTTTTCAGAGTTTGACTAGGAATTGTTGTAGATAACCTGGGAATGCTCCTTTGCCCTGCATATAATGTGTAATTCCATAGAGTTTGCCTTAGCTACCTTGATAGAACTCATAAAACTCATCCTCCAAAATGCCACCTATCTCCAGTTCTGAAACAGACTCATATCCTCTCCCCATGACACTGCCATCATAACACTCACAAGCACCAGCCCATGCTGGGTTAAGACAGAAGAAGACAGCTCTTATTTTCCTCCTACATGTGGAATGTTTCATGCCTGTGACAATTTTGAGTTCTCTGAATTCAGTCAGTAAGATGGATAATAGTGCTGCCCAATGCTAACTGAAGTGTTGTGGGTGGAATGGGTCAGAGATTTACTCCCACATAAAGTACAGGAGAAAACAGCATTTGCTAATCTGTTATCTTACATGTGCAGAGCACAGTGAAGCAGAAACCAGTGGCTTTACCTGTGTAAGAAAAACAAACTCCCTGAAGGACAGATGCTGAGTGATCCAGTTCTTCAAAAACAAACCCAAGAACCATTATCTGTGCATGTAACTCCTGCTGATGGCCATGAGGACAGCCCCAGTGTAACTGTGTGACTGGAATAGGGTCACTTTTAAAAATCCCCCAATTAATTTCATCAAGCTGTGTGTGATTCAGCTGATAATTCACTATCTTTAGTATCTCCATGGCTATCAAGTTGCCTCTATTGATCTCTTTCTTCTGTTACATATATTGTATGTATATAATGTATATATTGTATGAATAATATTGATGACATTTCTGACAAAAACCCCTACTTAAAATCCCAGTTAAATCCTTCTAACAATGATATTCAGAGCTCTCTTAAGCTGGAAAACATCAAAGAGTTAATACATTTCTTTAATATATTCAAAATATCAGAAACCTCAGTGCTGAGGACTACAGCAACAGAAAGCATTCGCAGCAAGTGCCCAAGCACATATTGTGTGCTATTACTTGACAAATAATTGTTATGCTTTATCTACTTCTTTTTATATTCCAATCCTACATTCACAGTAAAACCAATTTCTCATGACAATGCACATAAACCATTTTCAAACTCCCACTCTGACTCCCTCAATGACACAAGCATACTTCACCTCTCTATTACCCTGTCTTGTATATTAGGGTTTAAAAGGTCCAAAATGTTCTTTCCTTTTGACCATCTTCATTTTCTTGCCTTTATTTCCTGCAGCTGCTGCACTGTCTGGTTTTGCTCAGCATGTTTCTAGCTGTGGTTATTTAGCAAGCAATATGTGAGCAATTCAGCTAAAACTTGCTGCAGGCAATACTAATACTTCTAGGCTTGGACTTAGCACAGGAACAGAGAGTGCTGGAGGCTTCCTTACACTGCCTGCTGTAAAGTGTGGAGTGTGGCTTCAGAAAAGAATTAAATCAATGTTCATTGCAGTGATTTTAGGAAATGGATCTTTATTCATCAGTTCAAAGCACTGAGCAGTCAATCTGGATGAAGAATAAGGAGAGGAGGATGTATCAGCTCCTCTGTTCTTAATTTAAGCTTTGGTGGTTTTGATGAATTTAATAAGTAGGTGTGTTGAGGGGTGCAAGGGATTTTGAGTTACTTCAGAGAACTGAAATGTAGGGGTCTGAGTTACTTCAGAAAAAATAAAGAAAATAGACATATGCTGAAGGAATAGATCACATGAGGAGCATTACTGATGGAAAGTACTACACAGCAGCACAGCTTCCCATAAGTACCACGCATAGACCCATCCCACAGCATCGTTACAGGCCAGTTCACCACACTAAGCTGAAACAGCTGAACCTTCTCCCTGGGGGGCAGGAGAGTGAAACCCCTAAAAGCAGGCAAGGCAAGGGTTGAAGGCAGCAGTCACCATCACCACTGTCAGGTAAGCTCTCCTTAGGTAGAGCCCTACAGCCATGGGCACAGGTCCATGAGCCGTTAGCATAGAGCAAATAGCTAGGGCAAACCTGAGAAGCTGCTTTCCTCTTGTGGCTGCTTGGTGAGAGTTACCACCTTGTGCTATCATGGCTGTTGGTGTGAGAGTTGCTTCAGAAACAGTGGCAAAGCCACCATGTGTTTAGGGTGGTGTGAAGAGGCACTTAGAGCTGCTCTAACTTCCATTTCCATGTGCTCAGTCATGCTTCCTTGGCTTTCGCTCTTCTCCACTCTTAAAGGTGGCTGCTCAGGGAATGCCTTTAGTGTTTAACACGTATAATCACTAAAACAAAGTCTTCAGGTTGGTACCTACTCATGGCAGCCAGCATTTTTACAAAGCATTTCAATCAAGTAAGATGTTTTGCAGTTGTTTGCACCTTAAGGTGCTGAGCAAATGGAATCTGACTGAAGGGCATTAATGTTGACACTGCCTGCACCAGTACTCCAGTACTCCATGCATTTTCAAGGTTTCACACTTCCTTCCCTATGTTATTTTTCCCTAATGATGTTCTGGCTTCTAGACCCCACAACAACTTGGAGGGTTTCCTGTTTTCACTGACTCACTCATCAGAATACTCGGTGCATGATGGTTTTGAATCAGATATATTCTTCATCATGTATTTAATTGCATATCCTGAATTTTCTTTGGGAGATGAAGGCAAGATAAACCAACTACCACTGTTCTTCTCACAGATGAATTCATTCCTCGCTCTAACACTGTTAGGCGAGCACTGCTGATGCCCAAAGGTCTGAACGATTAGTGATAACACAACTGGTATTTTAGCTCAGCAGTGTGCTTAGTTAGAGTCTCTGTGCATGGATATTAATGCTTCATGTCTTTAATAACCAGAAACTGTGTCTAATAAGGTTATGCTTCTGTGTACATTTCACAGAAAATGGCATTTGGAAAACAAGCTATGCCTTGTCTGAGAGGTCAAAGTTGTACTCAGGTTACCTCCTGCATAGTAAGAAATGCAGAAAATGAATGTAAAAACGTGTGAGATGGATGGTAACAATTGGAGGCAATATTAATGAAAACTGGGCTTTTATGGTGAATGACACAGTATCTGAACAGTAACATGGAGCACACAGAACTGACCATGATCGTGAGAATGTGTTGGTAGTGTGTGACTTTACTACAGACTTTGCAAATGCTAGCATGAGTACCTCTTTGTATTATGAGCTTCAGCCAGCCCATCCTGGTGTGCTGCAGGCACAAGTCAACACCTAAGGCCACAGCCCAGCAGCATACTCAGCAGATGGACTCATCCTGCTTGCTCACAGGAACCCCACTGAGTTTCCAGCTCTATTGCACCTTTCCAGCTTAGCCACAGTGCAGCAGAAGAGGTGCGGTGCCATTGCTGCACTGCTGCTTTCCACAGGATCACAGAACCATTATGCTTGGAAGGGCCCTCTGGAGATCACCCAGTCAAACCCACTTTCAAGGCAGGGCCACCCAGAGCAGGTCACACAGGAACGTGCCCAGGAGGGTTTGAATGTCTCCAGAGAGACTCCACAACCCCCCTGTGCAGCCTGTTCAGGGCTCTGACACCCTCAGTGTAAAGAAGTTCTTCCTCATGCTGGGGTGAGACTTGTTGTGTGTTAGTTTATGGCCTCTGCACCTCTTGCACTGCTTCTCTGTTCTTGACCACTTCGCCTCATCTTGTTTGACCTCAGATCGCATCCTTCACTACCCCTGACCTGACTTTTGGGACTCAAGTTCTTCAGGTGAGAGACTTGGAAAGTGGAAGGACTTGTTCCTTAAGTGCAGATAGCTTTTCTCCACCTCATCATGACTCATGATTCATTTTGGAAGTAATTCACAGAATTAAAAGGACCAAACAAAAAGTTTAGGTAGCCACCCTAATGAGAGATTTCTTTACAGTACATCAGAGAAAAATGGGACCAAATGGTTTAGTGTGAGGTATCCCTGCCCATGGCAGAGGGTTGGAACTGGATGATTTTAAGATCCTTTCCAACCCAAACTATTCTATGGTTCTATAAATATAACCTGCACTCTCAGAGAAAGTAGAGACTCGTAGATATTCCTGTATTCACAGGGCACATCTGTGTTCTACAGAGCTGGGGATTTGCTTTAATAGCAGTGTGATTTATGATGTAATCACACCGTCTAATGATGCTACCAAATACTGGCCTGTGCAATGAGCCAAACTGACTCACTGGCAAGTTAAACAAAAGAAAGGGAATGAAAATGCACATTCACCAACCATCCCATTAGTGCACAGTGGCATAGAGCACTGTTAATATCTCAGTACACACAGGCTAAACAGACTTACCCAAACCAGCGTTAAGACCTCAGTGTGTGTGTGCTTTAGCCTGCAAGCCAAATCCTGGTGCTGGTCCTGCCGTGCCCTGCTGACTGCCTCCCATGTGGCTTGTGCTGGCTGCCATCCACCCCACAGCCCTGTCCAGGATCACCAGGGGCATCCCCTTTCCAAGACAGCAAGAGCAGTTTCTTCAATAAGCCAGTGTCAAGAAAGTATCACCTATTTGTCTTTAAAGACCTGCTTTTTAACTACTTATAGTGAATTAGGAAGTGATAGATGTTGTGTGTTGCAGTGCTATTAGATGTTAAAAGAGGTCCTAAATCATTTGTTATTCAGTCCCTTAGCCTCTAGAACAATCTGCAACATTTATTTCTTTAATGAAAAGTCCTTTCTTCTCCGGTCAACTCGTTGTAACAGCAACAATCATATCCTCTGTGTGATCAATAAATAGTGAGGAACTGATTCTCTTGTAACCACTCTGGCCCTAATGCTGCAACCCCAGTGGTTTCAGCATCATTTCTCCTAATTTACGCTGGGGAAATGAGGTCAGAACCTCTTTTCTCTGTCAAATAAGAGAAAGCTCTTCCCAGGCTGACCCTAGCAATTGCTAACAAGCAGAAGGGGCAAACTGGTTGCCTGGCCATGAAATCCAGAACTGAGGAGGCTGGAAGTGCTTCTGCAACCAGATACCCATTATCCTCCCACCACAGGAGCTGCCTGAATACCCACATCTCTATCCACAGGCTGGAGAAGGACTCGTGACAGCATGAGATTACCTTGAGATGCAGACAAACCAAGTGACTTCCCACAGCTGAGCTATAAATTAGGCTCTGCAGCTTGCCAGCATCACCTGCCTGCTGGTAGCTTGTAAGTAAGTCAGTCAGCTGCAGAGCAGGGTTAATATTTACCTACATGTCTCAGGCGGGTGGTGTTCTGAAGATGGAATGTGTTACAGAGTAAGTCATCATTAAGCCTTCATACTGGCGTATTTACTCACCTCTAACAGCTTCCAAAGGTGCAGAAATGCAATTAAACCAGACAATATCTATAGCTGCTTGCCCTCTGCTAATAGGTGATCCTCTCATGTATTGATTTAATGCCTGTGCTGGTGGTGTAACATATGTTTGCTG
>JBCJKH010048041.1:0-17236 GCA_039877255.1 Loriculus beryllinus | reverse complement strand
GGTTGGAACTGGATGAGCTTTAAGCTCCCTTCCAACCCAAACCATTCCATGATTCTATGGTTCTATGGACATACACCAGTGTCAGCACAGCAATGGATGGGCTTAATTCTTGTTGGCTGGTGACAGTCGTTGAGCAAATGCAAGCCTCAGTAGAGTCAAGGGGCAGAGGCTGATGCTCACCTTGAACCAGCAGCCCCTGACCATGGGAGCTGGGCAGGCATTGGGTGCCTCCTTCCAGCCCCTGTTCCTTCATTTCAGTAGTGCTGGAGAACAGCAGCATTCTGAGTGAGGTTTTGCATAACATCAATAACAGAAGGAAAAACCTTAATGCCCACTTAATGTGTTTGCTGGGAATTCAATTACTGCCTATTGCTGCTCTGTTGCAGCATTAATAATTGCACACAGGGCAGCTCCATAATTTATCATAATGATTCCTGGGATGTGTGACAGAAGATTCCTCCCCCCAGCAATGCACAAAAACAAAAAGGATAAAGCAGTTGAGACTGAGGCAGGGTGTAAATGCTGCTGCTGAGGATGTGTTCGGAGGAAAGGGCTTGGTGTCATGAGGGAGTTTAGATTTATTGGGGTGGTGCAGCCCCTGCCCATGGTCCCTTCCTGCATCTGACACCCCCTGATCCCTCATTACAGCCACGTCTCACTGAGGGGTTTGTTCCTGTTGTAATGCTTAGGAATGAGTGTGGAATGAGATTCTGACCCCCTGGACATACAGCAGCCAGGGCAAACCTTGTGGGGCCTTTTGCTGCAGGGTTCAGGATTCTCTGTTTCTGTCGCTGTGTGTAATGCTGATCTGTCAGGGGTGGGTTGGAATGAACCCGCTGGTACTGAGTGAGGGGAAGGACAGGGCTCTTTGTGTCTCTAAGGGTGCTAAGGAATATGTATTTACCACAGGTTTTTCCTTAGACTCTTCTTTAGAAGAGCACCTTTTCTCTTTTACTTTATTGAGTTGCTCATTGCTTGGAGAGGGTTTGAACTCCTGGTTGTTGACAATGACACATTTGTTTCTAAATGGATCTGTGTAAAATTAGACTTTAATGTACCTACAAGAGAAGTAATAGGAATTTGCTTTAAAAAAAGCCCCAACAACCACCCCTCCTCCCCCAACCCCTTCTGGCAAATGAATTTTCATTTCAAAGAATCTCTGGGTATGCTTCTACTTCCCAGCTATTGAATTATGAGCTGAGTAACTGCTTTAAAAGCGCATGGGAGCACTTTAGAAGAGTTTAAAGTCCGGAATGTTCTGTCCCTAATGAAAGTGGGAATGGAGAGAGAGGCTGTAGGGAGGAAGGAGATGGATAAAGAGTTTGAACAGGTCTAGCTAGGGGCCAGCACCAAGAGCTTCTATTTGTGCTAATCAGGAGCAGAAACTTGATTCTGCCTCTCCTTGAAGTGGTGATAACTTGGTAACCCTGCAAACAGCCAGCTGGTGGCCAGGCTGGTCCAGCTGGCTTCTGGGTGTAATGGGGACTTTGGAGGCTTTCTGCGTGCCATGGGCGCTTTGGTGCTGTTTGGGTGGAGTTTTTTGTTGGGTTGGGTTTTGGCTTTTGTTTTACGTCTCTCCCAGAGCAGGGTTTTCCTGGGAGTAGAGTTTTCCTTTGCTGGATTTTCCTTTCCATGGAGGTAAATAGCTGCTCCATGCTCCCTGGGCTGTGTAGAGGAGCAGCTGGAGCTGGTCTATGGCATGCACATCGGGATCAGGATTGCAGTGGGAATGCCTTATGAGCAGTGATGGGAAGTCAAAATGTTTTTCCTGTGGTCATTGTTCATAACATACAGGCTGCTTTCAAATGGTAAAGAATTAAGCTTTGTTTTTTTGTAGGTGTAGAGCATGGGCTGCTCTGTTCCAGCCTGGTTGTCCTTCAGAAAAATAAGAGACATGAAGTTTAATATCCTTGTAATGCTTGAGGGGAGAGTTTCTTCTATTGCAAATGCTGCCATCCATTTTCACCTAAGTTAAACCATAGGATCAGGGTTAATGGACTTTTTCCTTGTCCCTGGCAAATTACCTTTAATTTTGACAATTAAATAGAAATCGTGGCACAAAATCATGGGTCAGTGGCTGGGGCTGGACTCCTGCCTTGGATGCCGTAGCCTTTGCCTGCGGAGATGTTTTCTTGGGAATGGTGTTCATAGATCAAACAAGGTAGGATGTTGACACAGCTCTTGGCAGAGGCATTCATCTGCCCATGTGATGTTCCACTTCACTAAATTAATTTCCTTTCCCATTTTCAGAGCTGTTGAGCCCTGTGTAAGCAAATGTTTGAAGCAACTTGTAAGAATTTCCTCGGTGTGTCTTGTAATACTGGAGTTCTGCCTTGCAGGGGTTGCAAGGACTTGTACTCATTCCTCTTCTTTCCCTGGCTGTAGCCTAACAGAGGGACAAAAAGGCCCCGTGATGAAGAGGAAGAGGAAATCAAAGCCCGTCGGAAGCAGGCGAGCACACGGGAGCACGGCCGTCACCGGGAAGAGGAGTCGGCTGCGCTGGAGGAAACTGATGATGAGAAAAAGAAACTCCTTCAGATAATTGAGAGGGATGGTGAGGAGGAAGAGGAGGAGGTAAATCACCAGTGTCCTGTGGGAAAGGGGAGGCGGGGGAAAGGAGGAACACTAAATCACCTCTCTGATTTCAGTTTTTTGGCGTGCAGGTGATGAGACCAAGTGGTGATTTCCACATGCCCCATGCAGCGTGAGGTTACGGTTTGACTTCCCTGCCGCATGGAGTGTTCATGAATTCCAGACAGGGCTTCTCCCAGATAACTTCTGAGGACTTAGTGGGGAGCAAGAGGGAGGGGGAAGGGAAAGCTTTCAAGCCTAATCTCTGCCGTAGGCTGGAATTGCCTTCTAAAATGTATTTTTAGGAAGCAGCTTGTGTTTGATCCCATTTCCTCACTGTTGTTCATCAGTGCCCCAGCTATGCAGCGCTTCCCCTCTCCCCGCTCTGGAGCTGTGCAGCAGCAAATAACCATTCTGCTGTGCAGGAAAGGTCTTGGGTCAGAGGGCAGGTGGCAGCTGTCAAGGGTAAATGATTTCAAGCCTTCGAGACAGAAATCCAATGCAGCATTGGCCTTTCTGCCAAGGGCCAGGGAAAAGATCACTTTATAAATGTGACACATGGATTGGTATAAATCTTGAAGATATCTGCTTCCTGCTGCCTGCTTGATAAAAACCCAAGTGATATTCACCACTGCAGGATCGTATAGGTTTGTAAAGTATCATTGTTCTTGGTACACAGCATTGCTGGCATTCCTCTCTGAAAGGCTTCCTGGTTTTTTGATGTTGAGCTATTGCCATGGCATTGGTTGCTGATAGCAAAGGATAACGCAGGATTTCTGTATGGGTCAGCTCCTGTGAGATGAATGGGCTCAGACAAGGTCCTCTTGACTGGCTGGAGCCTCATGGATTCCTGCAGTGCACAAGTCCCTTGTCTTTGTCAAGCAGAGTTCGTTCATCCTGACATCTTAAGGGCTGACTTCCAAGGTTCCTTTAGACTCAAAGTCTCTCACTTATTGTCTTAAATGCAGTTGATGTAAGCGCCATTAAAATGTGCTTTGTAGCATGGAATCTGCTGCAAGGGAGCTAATCTGTGGGATGCCGCAATACTGAATGCAAATTAAATGAAGGTACAAATAGAGGAGAGGGGATAGGTTCCACAAGAAATCTGTATTGGCAGAGTTTTAATAAAAGTCATGAAGCAGGGAAGATAACAGCAGTGTGTTTGAGGTGTTGGGGCGGGAGCTGGAGTTCTGTCAGTGCTGTGCAGTAAATGTGTGTTGCAGCTGAGAAACACCTCAGAAGCACTTTCAAAAAAAAAAAAAAAGAAAGTACTAGAGTAAAATATTGATTTGTTTTTTTCCTTCTGAAACAGCCGTGAAAGCTTATCCAAGTGAGGAAAATACACAGAACATAAACTGGGGGTGGTTAAATGCAGAGCTGTGCAAGGAAGCAGCACAATGGGATTCTGGAAAGAAACCATCCATGGTCATGAACTTTACTCTGGTGCATCAGAAGCAAAAAGCCTCAAGAGGTGCTGATGGTGCTGGTAATAACGGTTATGGAAGAGCAGTGACAGGAGGATGAGCCATTGCAGGGCTGGTTTGGGGGTTTTCATTGATGCTGAGGATCAGAAAGGGTCAGGAGCAGTTCTGTTTCTTTTCCAAGATGCTTCCATCATAAATCCTGGTTTAATGACAATCTGACTTACAGGTTTTTGCTCTCAGGAGCTTGCTCAGGTCCGAGTTGGAGTAAATCCACAACTAACACTAACAGCGTGGGAGTTTTGACAGGTTTCTGACACCGCTGGGGTGGCAGCTTGCTCCTGAAGGGTCTGAGCCAGGCCACAGTCTCACCACATCACTGTGCTCTTGGTTTTTCTGGGTAATTGTTCCAGCCACCCCAAGCTGTTTTGTCCTCTCTCTGGTTTGGTTAGGAGGAACCTTTGGATGAAAGCTCTGTGAAGAAGATGATCCTCACCTTCGAGAAGAGATCTTACAAAAACCAAGAGCTGCGGATCAAGTTTCCTGACAACCCAGAGAAGTAAGATCATGCTAATCCCCTGCTGCCCTTTTCCCTTTGATTTTAGGTTTCAGCCCTGAATCCATTCCTTAACTATGCATATGTTTTTAGTTACACAGGGCTTAAGTAACAGCAGTTATCACCTTGTTGTTCTAAATTGTATTTGAAGCTAGCCTTGTTGACACATCTTGCCTGGCATCTCCTGGACGGTGCTGGGCTCTGCTTTGAGGGGTCTGGGCATTGAATACACCTGGTGCACCTTTTCCCTTCTCCTTAACCATGTTTGTGTCTCCCCAGGTTCATGGAATCTGAGCTGGATTTAAATGACATCATCCAGGAGATGCACGTGATCGCCACAATGCCAGACCTGTATCACCTGCTGGTGGAGCTCAATGCGGTGCAGTCCCTGCTGGGGCTGCTGGGCCATGACAACACAGATATCCTTTGGTTGCTAAAGCAGCTCTCATGAGAGAGGATTTCTGCAGGCTTTGCTGTAATCTCCTATATCCTGCTCTTACAGGCTCCCATGTTTTTGTCTTCTCTCCCACCACACTGAATTTATGTCTTCTTTCTTTTTTTTGTCCAAGTGAAAGTCTTCTCCCTTCAAGTAATATTGATTCTGCATTTTTTCAGTGCTGTTATTCTCCTTTGTTGTTTTCTGACCCTTTCATTCAGGTGTGAGTGGCTGTGTTAGGTTGTGGGCAGATGAGAGCACAGGAAGAGCTGAGATGTGGGTTTAGCAGCTCCTTGAACTGTGAACAACCCTTGTTTGGAACAGCCTGATGAGAACAGAACCAGTTTGTCCCTTTCTCCTGAGCCTGAGCTGTCACACCATCAGCTGTTCGCTGTGGGCTCCCTCACCGCAGTGCTGTGCTTTGGCTTGTAGGTTGTGCTGAGGACATGCTGAAAGCTGTGTGTCTGGTTCAGCCCCAATGGGGCTCAGGGAGGATTGATCAATGTGTCTGTGAGCACAGGGAAGTGGGTCTAATGAGGTGCAGAGTGTCTTGTAGAGCTGTGTTATGCAGCCCAGAGTTAATGAGTGGGAATAGGGCTGGCAGGAGCTGTGCTGTTCCATGAGCTCCATGGAGAGAGGAGCGTGCTGTCCCCATTGAGCTGGACAGGGGAAGTGCCCTGCCCCTGCAGCTGCTGTGTTGGGTGCATCCTACTGAGTTAGTGAGGAGATTGCTGAGAGCAGGACGCCCAAATCAGGTTATTGAACTTGTTTCTCTGCTTACGTTCAGTCTTGACAGTGCAGAATGGTCCCAGGTTACACCAGTGCTAGTAGTTTTGGTCTGAAAAAATGAGCATCATCAAGAAAGCGCAACATTGCCTGATGCAGTGAGCACAGTCACATCTGGCTTTACTGTTCTAATTGTTGAGATTCCTGGCTTTAGTGCTTTCAAGGCCTCTGCTGATGCAGTCTCTGTGCTCTTGGCTCTCGTGTTCCTGTGCCCACTGCTGCAGTATTACCACTTGTTTTGGATCATGTTGGGAGCATGCTGAAACAAGAGCAATCTGCCTTAGATATTAAATGTGTCTGCCCCTCTGTCAGTTGTCCTTAATGCCTGGCACATGTTTCCATAGCAGTGGTAGACTTGCTTCAAGAGCTGACAGACATCGATACTCTCCACGAGAGTGAAGAAGGAGCTGAAGTCCTCATAGACGCTTTGGTAAGTTGTGAACTCCAGGAATGTCAGTGCTTGACGTTTGCTGGAACACGCTCATATTGCAAAACCTGCGTAGGCTGGAGATTGTTTTGTGTGGGGAGGGAGCCTGAAGTGATGTTTGTGCCTTGGACTGTGTCCTGCTGAGCTTCATTTGCATTTTTCTTCCTTCTTGTGGGGAAGAGGTGACCTGTTCACTTGTGAAAAGCTGAAGTTCATGGCAGGGCTCTGATCTTTATCTGAAGGACAGTGGGGCCACCGTGAGCTTTCAGTCTGGCCTCTTGCACAGAAGTCAGTCACCTTCTACCCAGGAACGCCTGTTTCAAACCCTAGATCTGTGCTTGAGCTGGAACATCTTGTTATAGGGAGGGTTTGTGGTTTTTCTAACAAGAAGTACAAGTTTTCATTTAACAGGGGAATGCATTTTACAGATAGAGGAGGGCTCAGAGGCCATGGTCCTTTTTGGTGTAGAGATTAGACAACCTGCGTGCAGCAGAGGCTGCGTGGCTCACTATTATGCCTGGTTAACCCTCTGGAGTGCCTTTTGGCCTCTGTGGTAGGGGACTTCCCCTTTTCCTGGCATCTGGGCTGGATGCAGGAGGAGGATGCCCTCTGAAGAAGTGATCCCCCCCAAAGCTTGAGATTTGTGGGTCCTGCCTTTGGGCAGCTCCTGCTGGCGAGTGCTGCTTGTCTGAATCCCTATGGCTGTATCTTGTTCTGTAACTATCATGTTAAAATTGGAAGAGTGGGAATTAGGGGTTTTCTTTGTTTGCTTTCTTCGGCTGCTCTGTTCTACAGTCCTTTCTGTCCAGTCCCTGTAGTGTAACCTCCAGAGGTTAAAGACAGTGGCCTCAAGCTGTGTTCCTCCAGCTGCCCTCTGAGCTGTTGTAATTAACTCTCTTTCATGGGCAGATTGCAGATGATGAGATGGAGAGGGACTGCTGCAGAAGATGTTTTCTGTAAAATGTGCAGAGAGGTAGTAAATCAAGTGAAGTTCCTTCTTTGTTTCCCTTGTCATTGATAATAGCCAAGTTCTAGAGGCTTTATTGTCCTCTTTGAAAGGAACAGGCCAGGCATATCTTGGGAGAAATGTTTAGATCTCTGCTTTTGAGGTGATTTTTTTCTTTCTTTGAAGAAAGTGGGTGTAATGCTGTAGGGATCTGGGAAGGTTGCTGCACTCCCTTCCACACCAGCTGATACTTGTACTGCTTCCGTGTGTCGACTGGGCCCAAAGCTAGTAGTTAGAATGGGAAATGTTCTTTTGTTTAGGTCTCCCAAGCTCATGTCTGCAATGGAAAGTTAGCCAAAGTCAAGGTGGACTCTGCACAACTGCAGCCTTAAAAGCACACTTACTGCTTGTGCTGGCTTTCTGGGGAGGAGGCCCCACCTGCAGATGTGGGTTCCTGCTCCTGATGTTGGTCTCTGGGTCTCATTGGCTTGCTTGGAACATTCAGCTTGCTCAGACCAAGGGGGGCTTCCACTGATGAGCATTCAGCTTCTGGGTTTGAGGCTGTGTGTGTGAGCATCGGTCCTTCAGGTTTCTGTACCCCCTAAGGTGGAAGATAGAACAGAAATATGGGCAAACCAGTGTAACCAGTGGAAATGAAGCTGCACAAAGGGCTGCCAGCCTGCCCATGGCACCTCCCACTCGGCATTGCAAGGGATTATGAATCAATCAGGCTGGTTCAGGAAATAAGACTGTGACAAGGTGCATGTTTTCCTCCAGATGTTTTTCTGTTTAATCTGAAACACAAAAGTTGTTTGATTAATTAGGGCAAACACAGCAGCAGATCTACTTGGTGATTCCTTTGTTTCCTCGGAGATTTTAGAGAAAGACTGTTAATGCCTTCTGCTCGTGCCTGGCGGGATGCTTCAGTACAGCTTATTGACTTTTATTATTAAACCCCCATTCTTTCTTCTTCATCTTTCTCTTTTTTCAGTCACCTCTTATCTTTTCTCTTTCCCTGGTGTTCAGGTGGAGGGCCAGGTTGTGGCCTTGTTGGTCCAGAATTTGGAGCGCCTGGATGAAAGTGTGAAGGAGGAAGCTGATGGTGTCCACAACACACTGGGTAAGTGGCTATTGCCTGTCACTTCTTTCTCAATGTACAAAGGGCATGGGTTATCCCTTCCCTTCCTTCCCTCCCTCCTTCCCTGTTGAATTGCCCAACACTACCTTTGAGGACCCAGTGCAACTTTTCAAGCACAACTGAAGCTCGTGGCAAAGACTTGTTCCCTGTGCCAGTGTTTGGTGCCTGGCTGTTGGTAAGGGGCCTCCTCCCAAAGTGGGTACACAGGGAGGTGCTGCTGCACAGCTCAAGCTGCACCAGGAGATCTCCACGACCCCTGTATTTACTGTGTTCTTACTGTGTGCTCTACTTACTCTGTTACAAGAGCTGTTTATGTCTTAGCAATATGTTTAACTTCAGATAGTAAAACATTTGCATTTCCTGTAAGTACATCATTACTTCTTCCCACTCTCAGCACAGCGGAGTAACTGCTTTGCAGTGTGTGGCTGTTATTAGCATTTAGACCATAATTTGAGACTGTCATCTCCCGAGGACTGGAAGAATGAGGATGACTGGAAACATGAGGTTTGGAAGTTTTACTGCTGCTGTTGCTGCTAGTTTAGTTAAGAGCAGTGAGAATTGGGAAGTGTCTTGGGACACCAGCAGGAGCTGGTGTCACACTGAGGATGGGCTTTGAGGGCAGTGTGAAAACAGAGGGTATTGTACAACTAAGCCTAAGTCTCACTCAACACAAAGGTGGATTTTTGAATAAGATGTGAGGAGAACAGTGCAGCCCCAGAAAAGCAGTGTTGGTGCAGCCCTGGCAAAGCAGAGTTGATGCAGGCCAGAGCTGCAGGTGGAAACCTGTGTGTGTGTCTTTCTTTTCAGCCATTGTTGAGAACATGGCAGAGTTCCGTCCGGAGATGTGTACAGAGGCTGCGCAGCAGGGCCTCATGCAGTGGCTGCTCAAGAGGCTGAAGGTGAGTTCCTCTTTCCCCTGTTTTGGGAGATAGCCCAATAAAAACTGACTGGAAGCTGTTGTGGTCCACACGGTGCTTGGCACAACTTGAAAGGCCTAAGGCTGTTTCTTGGGGGCTCTTCTGCTTGTATAAGTAATCTCTGTAGTAAGTTCTAGCACTTGTGAGTTACAGTGAATTCAAACTTTGCCTCAAACTGGGACATTGACTTACTGTGAACCAGCAAAACTGAAGGAGTTGGCTCAATGTGTAAGTACCACCACATTCCTTAGCTCAAGCACCAGTAGTGCCAGAACTCTGCCAGTGCTCGCCTTCCTCCTCCAGACCAGTTCGTATGAGCTTACAACACTGTGTAAAATAAGCCAGTTTTGTGTGTTTGTGTTGCAGAAGCCAAGCTAACGACAGCAAGGCAAAAATCAGGGCTTGTGTCCTTTGTGGTTTAGTATAAATGAACATGATTGTGTCTTGTCTTCATGTCTTACAGCATTTCTTTTCTATTGGTTTGATTCCTGTATGGTGGATTTCTGGTCTGTGGCTGAGATTTGTAGGGATATAAAAGCTGACAACAAGTGAGCGGGGGCACTATTGCAGAACACTTCATGCCTGTGCTTCCTGTGTTTCTGACAGTTCTTTGGGTTTCAAGTGGTGTCTTTAACTGCTGCTGGTGGCTTTTTCTTTGAACTCCTCTAATTGCCTTTGGAAGTCAAAATGACTTTTCAGAACTCTTTGCATCCTATGGCAGTGAGCTGCAAAGTGAGCTGTTCTGTCCTGTGTGAAGAGATGCCTAAGCATTCCCTGGAAAATCCTGCAGGAAAGGAATGGATGGTTCAGCTGTCTCAGAACTAGGGAGGGAAATCTAGCAAACAGATTCTGACCTTTCCTAACCGTGTTAGTAAGGCCTTGGCACTTCTGTATTTTAATGTCTTTATGGTTAAAGGCCTCTGATTCACAGAAATACTCCCTCGGCCTTGTAAGTGTGCAGATACCCCTCTGTGTACCTCATGTACTTGCTAGCCAAAATAACTTATAATTTCTCATTATAGGTACTAGCATAATTGTATTTGTTTTGCTCAAAACCTTAAAAGTGAAGGTAATTTTAGTTCAGGGAGGTCTGTGCTGCTGCCAACATCATGATTGCTCTGGCAGCTGAAAGGCTGAGGACCTGTGGAGAGCAGAATAACCACAGCTTGGATTCCTCAGTGTGGTGCCACCAAAAATGGATGTTCAGGATGCGGTGCTGAAGGTGTCTTTGCTTTTTCTTCAAATTCAGCAATTTGATTTCATTATGATTTCTGTTAATATATTTGAGTTACGGAGGGAGCGTAGGAAATGAAGGTGCTGTGACTGTGCAGGCTAAACCCACCTTGTGTTCATTGACTGGGACATCATGACGCTTGTCAAACTCTACAGTTTCTATTTTGTGTCACTGTGAGGTATGGTCTGAAATTCAGGTTTTGGTGACAGTGCAGCCTTTGAGAATAGGGATGAGCACAACATGCTCATATAACCTCATGGTTATACTGTTCTGGGGTGTGTGAGCAACCTTGGTCAAACCTACTCCTGTAGGACAGCAGGGGAGGGATCAGAGCTGTTCTTACCCCTGTGTGTGAGCACACCCCCAGCCTGGAGGCAGTTATTGCTGTTTTGTCACGGGCATAATGCAAAATTCTCGCTGTATTTGGTTTAAGTGTTGCCCAGACACTTGGGGCTTTGATTAATGTGTTCTTGAAATCAGTGAAGCGGTGCTGTGCCCTGATGGGTCTCTTGTTCCTCCTTCACCAACAGGCAAAGATGCCTTTTGATGCCAACAAGCTGTACTGCAGTGAGGTGCTGGCTATTCTGCTCCAGAATAATGATGGTGAGATGTGCCCTGGTATCAGTATCCTGGTAGGGTGGGAGCCAGGCTTCTCTCTGAGAGCAGCAGCTCTCCTCTGCCTCTGGCATCCTCTGCTGAGCTCTTTCTGTGCTGTACTCTCCTGCAGACTCATGCATCCTCTCCTTCTCTGCGGCTTTTGTACTCTGTCAAGCCGTATTGATTTTGTTTGCTGATGTATCAGTGTTAGATGGCTGTAAAATCTGACAGTTAGCTTCATTTTTCTCTCTCTTTTCCCCTTCCCCCCACCTTCGTCTAGACAACAGAGAATTGCTTGGGGAGCTGGATGGGATCGATGTGCTGCTTCAGCAGTTATCTGTGAGTAATTCACACACGTCCTTTCCGCGTTGGAGGCTCCTGGGCTGCGTGGGAGGAGGTGGAGCAGGCTGTGGGTGTAGCACTGCCCTGGTAGGCAGGAGATGCTGAAGCACTGCTGTGCTTTCTGTTTACTGGTGGCATTGTCCCTGAGTGACTTGCCCAGGGGTTCTCTGGTAATGAGCTTATCCTTGTGCTTCTGTGAACTAACAGTGGTGAATTTGCCTTTCCCTTTGAAGGCCTGTGTGTCTTTGAGTCACACATTAGTCAGTAAGGGGTCAGGGCAGTAGAAGGGCAGCAGAGTTACAAAGAGGGAATGCACTGATGACGAGTACAATTGCTGGCTTGGGCACATCAAATGCTGAGGGCTTGTGATAGAAGGTGTTCATGTGCTCTACAATGGTGTGCACCACAGTGGACCTCCATTTGAGGGAATTCTGTTTTCTTTGTCATGCAGGTGTTTAAACGACACAACCCTGGTACAGCTGAAGAACAGGAAATGATGGAGAACCTCTTTGATTCCCTTTGCTCCTGCCTAATGCTCAGCTCCAACCGGGATCGCTTCCTGAAGGGCGAGGGTCTACAGCTGATGAACCTGATGCTGAGGTACCCACGTAACTGTGGTTTTCTTGCCTGCCTTTGACATGCCAACACACGTTCTGGCCAGATAGTTGTGTTTTTCTGATTCTGAAACTTCTCTATTAGCATATTTGTCTGTCTGTCTTTCCAGCATGTAAGTCAAACCTTCTCAGACATAAGCTCCACTCTGTCTTTAGCCCTGTTTCCTAAGAAGAGGGGTTACTACAGAGCCTCAGGAAAGTAACTGTGCAGATCAGTGGAGCAGACCCACAGATGGAAGAATGCCGTGGGTCAGGCCACTAATCCCCTGAGGATTTAAGACCTCTGTGAGGGAGAACCTTTGAATGTCTTTGGGAAAATGTTTTTCTTTTGTTGCCAGTTGAAGCTTTGCTGCACTGTGTGCCCTCCAGTTTTTGTGGGTATTGATACAAAACCGGGTTTTGTGAAGTGGGCCACAGGTATTTGTTTCTCTTGTGTGTATTCTGTCACACCATGAGTCATCAGGGCTCCTCCTCAACCCTTGCCCCATCGTGGCTGGTGTCCTCTCTACTGGCTGGCTTCCTCAAGACTGTGGGCCTGGCTGGCAAATGCGACCGCGAGGTGCTCTATTCCTGCAGCGTGCGGCTGGCTCGTGTGCAGCAGCAGGGAACTGAATAAAGAACCAGACGTGGATTATTCAAACAGGAACAGTGGGTTTTCTTGAGGCTAATTAAAGAAAAGCTCCAAAACTAAGACTGAGAGGGAAGGCTCCCCCTGCCTGAGCGCTAAGCTGCTAAGCCAGCCTTGCAGAACTAATGACTTGGAGTTTTTGCCATGTGAGTGGGACCAGCATTCAGTTTTTAATGGCTTTTTCCCCATTTTGGGCTCTGCTGTTTACCACTCTCTGCACCAGGATCCCAGCTGGAAGATTAGGACAAGGAAAATTTCTTCCTGGATACATTTCTCCTCACCAGTAGTTGCAAAGGGATTAGGAGGGACAAAGCATGACTGAACTGTCAGCAGCAGCTTGTGTAGTGAAGGAGTATCCAAGACCTCAATCTTGGGATGCTTTGGGACCTATGGATGGGGGTGGTAAAGTGGCAGTGGGGGAAAAAAGGTGACAAATCATTAAATATTTTCTAGAAGCTTCTGTCACTGCTGCCCATAAGCACTGGCTGTACTGACAGTTGATGGGCTTGTTTATTTTAACTCTTGTACTTACCTGGTGTAGATTAGAAGAGCTGAAGCTCCTAGCTGACTGTCTGAGCAAACAGTGCTTTGGTGAGGGCACAGAGCACGTTTCTAGAGCTTTCAAACCACCAAACAAAGCCAAGTGCCTGAGAACTGACTGCAAGCATTTGTGGTGTGTTTGCTTGTGGGTTTTAGTAGCCAGAAGATACTAGATGGCTGTTAATTCTGTTAAGCACTGTTGTCACTGGAATGTTCTTGGTGGATGTTTAAAAGCTCTTTGAGGTGCTCAGTTTTTCTTGGGCAGTTCTGCTTTGGGAACAGCAGGCTGGTGTTGTACGTGGGGAGGGAGTTGTGGTAGTTGTCATCTGGGGCTGCACGGAAGTATCATGCTCCTGTGTCGTCTTGATTCCTCCTGATAACCAAGGCAGAAGAGCAGTGCCACGCTGCTGTGATTGACCACCTCGCCCACAAACAAGGCACAAGTATTTTTCTCTGCTGTCGGTGTCCTCTGAAGGCTGGGGGCAGAGATCTGTTACGTTTTGGTGTTACTTTGAAGGTGGTTAATCATTGTACCGTGGTCTGTGCAGATGAAAGGACAAATAGGCAAAGTTGAAAGTTTATTGATGTGATGGGAGATAGATAAGCTGTGTGAGAATAAAGATATCGGGCTGGGATCTCCGTTACTGCCTTCGAGAACACAGCATTCTGTATCTCATGCTGCCTGATCCATCTGCCCAGCTTGTTCTGTTGGTAATGGTCCTGCCCACAGACCTGCAGGGAAGTTGAGCATCTTCCAGCTGAGCGGGTAGCAGGCTTGAGAGACTCCTGTGGGCAGTAATGAAAACAGGGCTGTTTGCTGCTATGCTGAGCCTTAGAATGTGTCGCCAACAGTAAAAGGGGATGTTGTGCTGTGAGAACTTCTAGTGGTTTATGGGGAGATGGTGATAACACCTGAAAATGAGCACAGTTTGGGTGATGGGCTTCACATGCATGTCCATAGCAATCAGTGTCCTGAGCAGGGTTTCACCAAGCAGGAAGTGAGCAGAGGGCTCTGAAAGACACCAGGTTGAGCAGGATGGGGCCTGTGACAGCAGAAATGAAGCAGGAGGTTTTGGAGGAGGGGGAGAGCATGGGTGTATATAATTATTTGATCTGCATCTTTGCAGCAGCAGAGGCTGGTTTATTTTATGGAGTGTCTTTATAAAACATGAGGTGGCTTATCAAGGTGGGAGCCACCAGTGGAAGGTTTATAAATGTCATATGGAATAAGATTCAATTTAATGCTTTTAGGTCAGGAAGCACTCCTAGAGTAGAGCCCCTCAGCCTTGGTAATCTAACTGGAGTTTACCTTACAGAGCCAAAAGAGAAGCCCAGGCGTGTGGTGTCAGTTCCTTGCATGGTGACAGGAAGCTTATTGGTTTTGCTGTTAAATTGTGTTAAGGTTTGGAGCAGAAGCAGCGGCTCGGCTCTTGGGGCAGATTCTCTGTTGCATAGGGAAAACGACGTGTGGCTTTCCCAGTTATTAACTGGAAGCACCTGAGTGTGCACAGAGACGGACGTGGCGGAGGGAGCTCATGGCCACATGCATCGCTCGGGCAGAGTGATCTGGCTCTGTGGCTGCTCAGCTTTTCTTCACACTGGAAAAGCATTTGCTATGTGCAGAAAAGCCAGGGTGAGGACAGGCAGCTCCATCCAGATCCCCAGAGCTCAGCTCCAGCCATTCCAGGGTATGTTTTTTATGACATTAAAATCCTTTTATGTTTTCTTGTCCTGCTGTTCCTAATGACCCTGTGGAAACTTAGACTGTCTCTTTACTAAATCTTGTGGTTAATTAAACAGAACCATTTTATGCAGCACTTTTCCAGGAAATCTGATATTTTGAAAGTGGAAATTTTGTTGTGCTAATGTGGAAAGTCCAAATAATGTTCTTACCTCTTCTTTTTGAAAATATAAATGTACCAAGAGAGTTCTCTCAGACGTAAGGGTATTAAAAGGACAAAAACCATGGTTAGCAAATAAAGTTGTAACTTGGGGTCCCCTGTGAAGATTGAGGTCACTCCCGGTCTGGTGACACTCACCTGTACTTGTCTTTGAATGAGTGTGCAGCTGAAAGTTACGTCAGTAAGCACAGATGAGACCAAGATAAACTACTTGCCCTCTGGCAAAATAAATATTTCAAATAAAATCAACTTGAGACAGTCCAGTCGAGCAGCTATTGATCTCTAAAAGCCTGAACTTAAACCGTTGCATATTCCAGAGATCAGCTGTCTGTAACCTTCCTGAATGCTGATCAATATGCAGCTACTTCCCCTGAAAACATTTCTTATATTGTCTGGCCTCAGAAGTACTTTATTTTTAGCTGTCTGTGGAGGGGAGGAGTGGTGCTGAGCTCCCTCCAGCACCGCTCTGGGGTTGAACTGAGCTGCACTGGCTCCCAGCAGCACACAATACTTTCAGCACAGCTCAGTGCCAGCAGGAGCCCTACAGCTGTGCCGAGCACGGCAGCTCCCCTCTAGGCAGGGTGTTAACACAGGCTTCTCAGTTTGCCTGTTGTGAGGGGTTCATGAAGGGAAGCGGTGGCTTTTCTGTTCACGTTGCACAGGATGGTTTCATTTTTCACCTGGATGAATTATAAATTCCTCAGTTTCTGGTTTAAGAGATACCAGATATTTTGAGAGTGTTTCCAGACCAGACAAGTTGCATTAGCATTGTGAACCTGCATTAAACCAGAACAGCCCAGAATCTATCTTCATCCCTTCACACATGATTTCTGGAGATGGGGTTTTCATCATTACAGCTGACCACCAAGCTCTGCTTACCAAGCTTACTGCTTTATTGAATTGAGTTATTGCTAGATCTAAATCCTGATCATCTTGGTGTGTCAGTATGTGCCTTGTGTACCCAACCCAACTCCACTGCTGCTGTTTGCAGGGTGGTGGGGAAATAACTTTTCCCTAGCCAGGAAATAAATGAGAAAATAAAACCGTAGCAGTAAAGTATATAAAATGAAATAGAAAATAAAAATAAATAAAAGACATTAAAAAAGAAATAACCAAGAGAATATCCTCAACCACAGTTCTGAGAATAATATTCGTCAATATAATGGTTTGGCTGGAAGAAAGTCTTTCATAGAGCTTGTGCTTGGGTTCTTTCTCCTTCCCTTATCATACCCATTTCCCTTTCCATTTTGTCTCTTTAACATAGTGTTGTCCAAAGCTCCTCATGTCCCTGAAAAGTTCAACCTGCCTCTTTTCAGAGAGAAGAAGATCTCCCGCAGCAGTGCCCTGAAGGTGCTGGACCACGCTATGATCGGACCAGAGGGCACCGATAACTGCCACAAGTTCGTTGACATTCTGGGCCTGAGAACCATCTTTCCTCTCTTCATGAAATCACCCAAAAAGATAAAGAAAGTTGGAACAACTGAAAAGGAACACGAAGGTGGGTGTGCTTCAGATCCTCCTTGTTGCTGTGGTGGAGATGGATGGATCGTGAGTGTCTGATACACGCCTGCAGGGAGGGAGCAGCCCATCACCACCTCTTCAGGGCTCCTCCTTCCGCTGAGAGCACGTTTGCCACTTCCTTCTGGTATCAGCACTTCTGGCAATTCCATTTCATGTGCTGGTAATAAGTTATTTTACTCCTGTAGGGTCTGTTGTTTGAAGCTCTGACTCTGATGCAAAACTCCTTTGAAAAGAGTAATGAGGCAACTACAAATGTCACCTCAAAAGCAGTGTTTTCATGGCTCTGAGCACTGAAGTGTGACTCAATGAACATCAAGCACTGCAGAAATAAACTGCATGCTTTTGAAGTTGCCTTTTTTTTTTTTTTCTCTCCCTTTTTCAATTTTTTCCCCCTCTCCCTGGAAAAGTGCTTTAACAGAAATCTGTGGAGTCTTAACCACAGGACCTTGTGCTGGACTGAATCTAGGGTCAGTCGCTCTTCTGGTAATGTCATGGTTTTCATTTTGTTGACAATCATAGAATCCCAGCCTGGTTTGTGTTGGAAGGGACCTGAAAGCTCCCCCAGCTCCAACCCCTGCACATACTGACCCCTTCCACTGGAGCAGCTTGCTCCAAGCCCCTGTGTCCAACCTGGCCTTGAACACTGCCAGGGATGGGGCAG
>JBCJKH010048039.1:18417-32177 GCA_039877255.1 Loriculus beryllinus | reverse complement strand
ACAAACAACACAAACTTCACAGTTTCTGAGCTGTGTGAGGATGCAATTGCCACAGAAGGAAAACATCTAACAAGGCAGAAAGCCTCCTGCTCTGCAGACCTGCTAGTCAGTTGAGCATCACCCTCTCCAAGCTGCCTGCTGCTTATGCTGCCTAAGCCCATGGTAGGTTGGGCTGGGCCAGCACTCTAATATGGCCTTTTTCTGGTGAGGATAATGTATCTGGGGCCACAGGACCTGGTTCTGTCCCAGTCAGCTGTGTTCAGAGGAGTGATGTGTGCTCCTGCTCTACAGAAATCTGCATTGCAAGGCGGGCCTGAGATGCTGAGGACATGCCTGTTGCCATGGCAATGGAGGTGATGTCACAGGTGCAGCATCATTTTTTCTTAGCTGCAGCAGATGGGTTGGAGAAAACAAGCTTATCAGGGTTAACCAAAAAGAGTTCCTACAGCAAGCAGCTGTGAAAAATGGTTTTAGCGTAGGACTTCTGTGACATCCCCAATAAATGATGGATGTGTTGACCTAGGACTTGTGATACCTGAGTCCTGTTGCCAAATCCATCACAGGCTTGGGCGGTGTGCGAGGGAGTGGCAGGATCATTTCACTGTCGGGTGTGATTTACAGGGTGCAAACTGAAGCCATTAGGTTCACATGGGTGTAAATCAGTCAGGATTCATCCTTCCCTGAGCTATCAGTGCTGTTCTTCAGCAGTGCAGTGGGTATGCGAGAGGGAAGCCCTGTAGCCAGGAGCGGTGGCAGTGATTGTGCTGGGGAGGGAATGTCAGGCTCTGAGGAATTCTGGAGTGAATTCCTTCCCAGCAGAGCTGGAAGAAGCTTTAGCGGTTGTTCCAGGACTAGATTTCATACAGTGCAATTTTTCCTACAAGCTGTAGCAGCCAAATAGGTTCTTTGAATCACAGCACAATTCCTGTGTTTTTAACTATGCTTCTAGGTGAAGGCTTCCTACAGCAGTAAATTGTGTCTGCAAAGGTGTGAGCTGTGGCACTGCCATGATGTCTGGGTTATTAAGAGATGACTGGCAACAGAATCTGACCCTTGTCTTGTTAAAATAAAGTCTTCTTTTGGTGTTGTATTCTCTCCACAGTTTTTACAAGTATGCTGCCAATCCCCACTAAAAAGAGGTATTCCTATTTAAACTACTTGCTTGAACTCAAAAACTTGAAAAATAACAGAAAAACCTGAGTGGCTTTGAGACAAAGTCAGATCAAAGTTTGTTATTGGATAAATACTATAGCAATATAGAAATTAAAAGGTATTACCTCCAGATTGATTCTTGCATCTCTCACTAAAGCAGTTTGGTTCAAACCTGTTTTCATGTTGAAGATTATCTTTACTCTGAAGAAATTCTTTGGGTGGCCCTGCTTAAAAAAAAAACCCAGAATAGAAACTAAAAAGAATAAATACTGCGTTAAAAAGGAGTTGAGTTCCCTGACCTGTAATCAGGCAGGCTTTGCACTGAATTCGGTGTAGGCTGTATTCATTTTAAAAGGCACAGAATTAATTCCAACTTCAGAAATTCAACTTGTCATGTGTAGATGAGAATTCAAAGCAATATGCGAGCTCTGCTGTTAAAATGGCTCGGGGTGTCAGTGTTGAGTTGTTGAGAGTGTATAAATCATATGTATGTGTGATTCTCAGGCTAGTACCTGGGGATTTGCTTGATATGATTATACACACTGCTCTGCTCACTTAGTTCATTTCACGTCTGCCTCAGGAGCGACCTCAGGAGGCGTTTACATTGATTATTTCCCTCACAACAGCCAACACAGTTCAAATAAAGCAGACTATGCATAATTAAAGGCATCATTGCTTTCTCACTCAAAATAGTAATGGGGCAGTGGATCTAATTTCCTGCTTAACACAGAAAGGCTGTGCTTATTAACTATATTCCTATGATTATTGTTTACTAAACTCATTTTAATAATGGCCTCTTGGGGTTTTTTTTCCTTTTCTTCTGGAAGATCTGAGCTGTTTCGTGTGTACTGTAAAACCACGACAGGGCAAACAGCTGGTGCAGAGGGGTGTAATGCACAGCATCCCATAAGATCAGACATCCAGCAGGAACTGTACAGGTTCTTAGCTGAAGATTTCTGCTGATGTTGGTGTTGCATTGCAAGATAGACACCGATAAGCATTGTCTCATATACAAGAGTCAAAAAGAAGTGTGTGTGTGAGGACTTCCCATGTTAGAAACACCCGGGGGATCCTCTTCTGCACCTCACCTTTGCAAAGACAAACAGGGAAGCTCACTTTGGCAGTCTGACTTGGTGCCTGCTGTGGGCTGTGTGCTTTTACTTCTTCCACATCCTGGTCTGTGAGGCCAGCAGCCCGGAGCAATGAAGCTGGAGGAGCTGCCCTTGCTTGTGGGGGAGCACCCTGGGGGTGCAGTGCACTGTGGGCACTATCCTGTCAGCACGCCCCGGCGCAATTCCACTTGGAGCCTGCTCATGTGGTGGACAGCTGTGGTTTGCTGACAATGCGGTGGTTAGTGTAGAAGACGCCCACTTTTCAAAGCCAGCCTTGTATCTGTTTTTCCTGTGGGAGAAGTTTTGAGCGCTGCCCCTAGACTCTGGCTTGCACGCTTCAGAAGGCTGTTGTGTTCTTATTTCGTTAGCATAATAAAATCTGCACCTCCCAGTTCATTCCTCTGAGAACTGAAGCAAAAGGGGGGGGGGGGGGGAAGGGCAGCCCACACACTGACAACACTTGTGCCACTGAAAGAGAAAGTTGGCGGGTGAGGAATGGTTGCAGGATGGTGCTGATGGCACGGAGAAGCAGCTGATCCAGCCTGATGTCAGGCAGCAGCGTGTCGGCTGGGAGCCTTGATCCAGACACCGTGCCCTCGCAGCAGGAAACGATTACACCATGCAGGGTTCCTGCTCAGGCAAGACTTGCACGTGGTGTCAGGCCCTAAATTACCAGCTCTCCAGAAATAAATATGGAAAGTTAAGATATTTCTGTAAACTGGAGGTCTTATCATCTGGTAGAATGGCTAAGCCCAGGGATGCTTTGTTAAGCAAAAAATCCAGGGAAGTTTGGGGCTAAATTCTGTGTGGATTTAGCCAGAGATGGCAGGCAGTGAGCTGAAAGACTTGAAGTGAGATAGTGTTCATTTGGGCGTTGCTTCGTCATCAGCTCTTACTGATCCTTTCCAGTGCTGCATTTCTCTGGTGGGCACTCTGAGACTGGTTTGAGTTTGCAGTGCTCGTCCCGGTGGGGACACAGAGTAAGTTTGTTGTGATTTGTACATGCTCTCACGTGTTTAAATTGCTCAGATTTTGTGGGAAAGATGGATGTCACCCCGGCAACATCTTGCTTCTGAGGATTCGGGGAGCCTGTATCCTGTAAGCCTTGAGAAAAATCTTGTCAAGCCTCATTACTGCCAGTGAATGAGCGCCAGCAGCTTTCCTGGTTCATACATCCCTACCAAAGGTAATAAAATTTCCCGTGAAGTGAGGACTCTGCTGGATGCTCAATCCCCTCTTGTCTTCTGGCCAGTCCTGCCACCCTTGTCCATGCAAGTCTGTGCCAGCACTGACGTACTGCATCTGCCAGTGCTGTTGGAGGGCCAGGGAGGTGCATCAGACAGGCCAGTCTCATGTGTTCTCCTGCCATCCCTTTGCCTCAGAACCGATCCCTTGGGATGCTATCAAGCATTCCCAGAAGGGCCACCAAGCTGACCTTCCCTAGCTGTGGTGGCATATGGAGCTGCGTGGTCCAGAGGGGCCAGGCTGGTGCCCAGATGTGTGTCAGCAGCCTCTGCCCTTAAGGTTCAGTGGTCGTTTTGTCCAGAGCCAAGTCCTTGAGGTGTTTGCCTGGCTCATGCTGCTCCAGTGTGGTTTGCCAGCCTGCACTGCTAGTGCCCAGCTCTTGGCAAGTACACAAGGGGAAATTGGGTCTCAGTTTCTCTGGGTACAAATGAAATGGAACACTTTGTATAAATGGACCCAAAATAAAAACCCCTGCACCAGTTAGCCTCACATTTTTCTGAACTTGAGCAAACAGAGTTAAAACAAAAGCTGGTGGTTGTAAGATACAACTGAACAAACTTCTGTGAAACGAGTCACAAACTGGGCTCATTCCATGGGCTGTTAAATATCTGACAAACTTCTGGTTAACTTTAGCAAAGACCAACGACAAGGGGGTTATTGCCATTGTAAATTGTATCTAACAGTTTAATAGTTGTAATACCTGGTATGTTCTTTTTAATCATATGTGTCTGGAGTGTTGCAGAGCAGAGAAAGCATCTGGATCTATAGCAGCTGAAGTAGAAAGTTGTTTTTCTGTTTACAATATGACCTTCTGCTCATAATAATGTTCTTTAAGTGCACGGTAAGTGTGCATTTTGCATGTTGTAGCCTATATATTTAGTTTGTGAAAAGATATATTTTTGTGTATGAAGGTTAAGGTTTTTAGTGGTTTCTTTTTTGAAGACTGGAAATGAGAAAACAAGCACAGTAAGGAAACCCATGTTGTTTCCACTGCAGAAGGTCTGTCAGCTGGCAAGATGACTGTGTTATGTTGAAGACAGGAGGGGAGGGCTGTCCAGCAGGCCTGTGTCACATCCACACAGACCAGACCGAATCTGCAGCAGCCTAAAGCATTTCCACTCCACAGATGCCCTACAGATAGGGCTCCAGTAGCTTAAACTTTCCCAGGTTGCAAGTATATGCCCGATTAGATTCTTTTAATTGGGTAGTTTGTGTGTGAATCCATCACTGTGTGTAGCTGAGTGGGAAGGGGTTGTAGATGTGGCCATATAATTCCTGAATTTAGTTTAGAGGCTCACCCTAACAGCTGCTTTTACAGGCAGGAAACATTGGCTTTAATTGTTTGATAACATGGAGGTGATAAAAGGAAGTTTGCAGAGCTCTGTGTCATAGTTCTGCTGTTTCTCTGCACAAGACCAGTTTTAGAATAGGTGGAAAGGGTTCTGCTTGTCTTATTGTGATGTGAAGGAGAAGATGCAGGGTTTAAAGGGAGGGGATAGTTCTTTTCAACACAGCCAGAGCGAGTCGGGGTGGACCTGGCAGGACGAGTCAGACAAGGCACTGAGACAGATCAAAAAGAATCAGCTAAAAATGAGCTATCGATGAAATAAACTACAACTTATTTAATAACTGCAGTATACTCAGCCTTAGGTGTGATTTTAGTTCAGCAATCCTGCGCCCAGCCCTGGCATGCAGCTTTCCTGTGGAAAAGGCTGCTCTTGGGAGTTCAGCAGCGCCTGCTGATGTCCCATGGGGATGTGTTTCAGCCTCAGGCCCCAAAGTGTCCCTGTGTGCCCCTCACATCGAGGCAGTCCTCAGGGCACAACTCTCACCTCCTGTTTTTGTACTTCCTTCTTCGGGAGGAAGAGAGGAGGACGTGCTACAGACGTTGCAAATCCCTTGGCTTGGTGTGAATCCCTCTTCTACTCATTCCATGTGATGCTGAGCTAGAGCAAAAACATTGAAGAGGGCTGTTCTGAGATGGAAACAAAATAATTTCTGTGTTAGGATTGCTTTGCTTCCTTCCCTCCTTCATGTGCAGGCTTTCAAATGTGCCTTGTTTCCAAAATGCGGATCTCTGTTAGGATCAGATGGACCAAACCTGTTCTCTCACCCATTGCTCATAAAAGAAGCTGATGTCAGGCAAGGTTCTGGGCAAGGTTTTAGGGGCTGGTGGAGATCCACGTGCAGGGTACCCTCCATTACTGCAGCAGATGTGAGTCCTATGTAGGTAGCAGGGGACTGCAGTCCCCAGGCTGCCCTGTAAAAGGCATTAGTGTTGGCACAGCCCTGGAAAGAAAAAAACCAGAGCTGAGGCATCATCATAATCCCTGTGAAACTCTATCAGAAGCTTCCAGTAGTTGTCCTGTAAATGAGGTATTTGAGGAACAGACGTGGCAAGGGGTGTGTTTTGGTGTAAACTGGAAATGTGTGAGAGTTTACCAAAGGAAGTTGCCTCCTGTAGCCCAACGTTATCCCAGCCAGCTGCTAGTGTTCAATATTGCCACATTTCTTCCCCTTGCTTCAGAAGGGAGCAGCCTAGAAGAATTTTTAATCACAAACAAATGCTTGAGAAATTTGCAGGACAGGGGAGGAAAATCCCTGTGTCATCCCTTTTTCTGTGTGTAGAAAGGAGGGACTCAGTGGGCCCTAGTTCCAGACTGGGATAACTTTTCCCTTATTATACATGAGCCACTTGACAATTTGACTGCAGTAAAGGGCCTGGGTAGGTGGTTGCATGAATGCTTACACTTGCACTTATGAATTCATGCAGTTAATTCAAGCTACAAAAGCTGTGATTGGAAGGTAAGAGAGGTCCACGGCTGTCACACTTTTGCCCCTTTACAGTGATGGAGTTATGCCAACTCATTTTGGCATGATGCACACAGGAGATGCTGGGTTGCTGACCAGCAACATGTTAGGTCACTGGGATTACCCACAGCTGTTTCAGGCTCTTCTTCTGCATCCCATCACCAGGAAAGATTGACATCCCTTTCTGCCGTGGTTTATGGCAGTACTGCGTGCTTGTTCTGCTGTGAGCTGTTTTCTAGCTGCTAGGCTAATTGTGGTACACTTGCCTCTCTTGATATGGATTATTTTTTCCAACCCAGTATTTCTTCCAACCTTGTTTTACTGGTCATCAGATGTAGCTTGTGATCCTCTCACAGTGCTTGTACTGCTGAGGGGCAGAGGTACAAAGTTTAAGATGTATTCTATTACTTAATCCTTGCACTGCTTTTCACTGTGCAGAGCTGACCAGGGTATGTCATTTGTTTAAAATCTTAGGACAAATAGTATCAGCAGTATCTAACCTCAGGGAACTGCTCATATAGAGTAAGATGTAGTTATTGAGTCTGTGATCTGCTCAGTCCTGAAATTATTCCTGGGATCAAACAAGTGGAATTGACTCATAATAATAAGGGTCCCAGTAGGCCTAAATAGAAATTGGTTTTCTCAGATTCTTGATTTGTGTTGGTGTTAAATACAATCACTGACACATCATTTGTGTCTGCAGATGTTGACACAGAACTTGTGAAGACCAGAAATGTGGCAAGTCCACTGCTCTGTTTGCAGCCACGCTGCTTTGTGCTCTCCTAGTTCTCCAGCTCACAAAAGAAAAAATAACTGAGATTTGTCTTGTCTTGGGCTGACAGTACAGCCAAGTGATTGCCAGTCCAATTTGGCAGTTTTTAATCATTTTATCTCTGTTCTCTTCTCTCTGGGGAGACAGTCAGTGTTTAGCAGTCTGCTCAGAAAGACCTTGGGGCTAGTTTCAGCGGCAGTGGCTCAGAGCTCCGATTATTAGCTCTGCTCTTAGGAGCACACTGCGATCTTTCCCAAGGGAGTGGTGTGAAAAATTAACACAGGCTTAGAGCAGCAGTGCAGCAGCAAGCTATGTAACTGTAATTACTCCATTGATATTCCTCACACAATAACACTGTCATCAGTCATTTACATAAACTTTTTCTCCATGAAGAGGGAATGGCTGCTTATAACCCTATTGGGTGCTTCCAGAGCATGCATTATACATTTTATTTGTTCTAATTTCAGACTCCAAGGCCTGTAGGAACAGAGAGGAAACATGCAGGCTTTCCGTGGTTTTTCTATTGCAGCAGTGAGTGTGTCCCTTGGCACACACGATCGTGCAAGCAGGCTAAAATGGATCTTGACAGGATAGTGGGGCTTGAAATGTTCAGTGTAATTTTAAATAATATGCCAGTATATTTTAAGCTTTTTATGCACACTGGTACTCAACCTCTGTCCCAAGTCTCAATTTCTCACCCTTTTGGTGGGCTAGGTCCAAAAGCAGGAAGTGTTCTGCTTGCAGAACTGGCTTTTCTTATGTGCCTTTTTCTCCCACAAGCATGTAGCAATGCTCCTTGCCCTCTGCCTGTACCAGGCTCTCCTGTAGCTCCATTTATTTCTCTGTGAGCAGGAAGAATAGCTGTGTAAGCCACAGGCATGGCTTTTCCTGGCAGCAGGTAGAGAGAAACAAGAAATAAGTGGTTGATAAAACTCAAAATTAGCACCATCCCATGTTCTGCCAGGGATGTTCATTCCCTCTGTGTCCCTTTTACTGCTATGAAAAGCAAACTACCCTTCCCTAGATCAGAGCCATACGGTGATGAGCATCCCAGCACCCAAGCCAGCAGGCACTCTCTGGGCTTGGTGGAGAGCTGTTTGAGGCAACCACAAGCCCTTTAAATGCAGGTGGCCATTTGGCATTGGCTAGCCTGGAACATCCTGATCCTCTCTTCTTAGGGTGTGCAGGACCATCCAGTCACAGCATCACCCCACCATGCAGAAGGAGGGAGAGAAAGGAGGTAATTTAGCGCTCAGCTCCTTAAAAGAGCACCTTGTTAGGGACGAGATGTCCCTATCCTCACAGGAGAAGTGGTAAACTTTGGTAAATATTACGCTTCCTCTAATTAAAGCCTTTGGAGCCAGATATTCCTGGGGCCAAGGCTAATAATGTATTCAGAAGAATAATAACCCTGTCTGAGCTGCAGCATGTTTATTGATGGCGCCGGTACCTGACGGTGCTGCCCGTGTCCTGCCGCCGCTCGGCGCTGCGCAGGCCTGCAGGGCACAGCAGCCCATATTGCTGTCACAGGGAAAACCCTGAGCGCTGCAGCAGGACACATCTAGAGGGGGGAGGAAAAAAAGGCACATGATAGTCAAATTTCAGTTGCTGAATATTTAATGAAGCCTGCAGTGTTTATTTGGTTAGCCTGTCGATTTTTATCGTTCTGTCAATAGCTTCTCATATGTGGCACGGTGATGATCTTTAGCAGCCTGTCCCCTGGGAGCCGAAGCGCTAAATGCAATTATGGATTTTATACCGCAATGTGTTTGATATTTCCACTGATCTAATTTGCAGTCTGGTAGTTTATTGTTTGGCATTTTAATGGCGTTCAAATGCTATGGAAAATTTGATTTCTCTTTATAATTCACCCTAATGTCATTAATGCTGGTAGCCGAATGGCATGGATTTTAGAGGGCTTAAATATATAGGAAAATCATTTTTTTAATATGGACCAAAACAATCAGAGTTTTAACTAAAAGGCAAACCATGCTCTATTTTTTTCACACTTCCTCTTTGTCACTTTTCATTAAACATTAAGATTACTTTGAGGAAATGGTAAAACAAATGCTAGACCTTGCCAAGCAAAATACAAATGCAGTATGTCTTCTGATGGTGGCTTCACTGTTACAGCTCAAAGATCCTCAGGAGTCTTTAGAGAGAGAAGCAGAATGAGAACCATCTATTGAAAAGTCTTACTGGGCTGTTTCTCTCTTCTGTTCCAGATCACTTTTGCTTGACAATTAATCCTCTGTATGTGTTTTTCCTTCCTCTGATGTAGCTGGCAGAAGCCTTGAGCACCACTACATCAGATGCATCTATTTTACTAGGGAAAAAACAAACCAAAACTCCAAATCCAACAACAACAATGAAAACCCAACCCCAAGCCACAGTTTGGTAGAAGGTCTTGAGTTTTAGTCTGGGGCTGTTGGCACAAGGAAGGGGCACACAAAGCTGCATGGGGCTGGGTGGCTTGGGGGAGTTAATCGTGGTGTTATTTTACACATCTACAACACTTTTATTGTGCAGTAACTCATGAGTTATGGGTCCTCTGCAATTGCAAAATAAATCCTTTAATTAACCACCTAGTCAGAAACAATTTAACCTCCTCAGTGTATCTCATAAACTACATTAGCCCCAGATTTATTTAGAATAGTGTTGTGCAAGTGTGATCTATTTACATTAAGGAGTATATGCCCTTTGTTATGTCGAGTGTACTGGGACAAGGGAACACAAATCTATTTTATAGGGTTTCATCCATGGCTTTTAATGATTTTACTGAGTGTTTCCCAAATAGGAGCAGATGTGGTTTTCCACTGAGCGCTACACAAAAGCAAGCAGGATGATAACTATGTCACACGCACAGGTAGCTTCAACTTTCTGTATTCGTTGCTTCTTGTTCAGGGCTATTCCACAGACAACAGTGTTAGAGAGAAACCTTACTCTCCTCCTATGTCCAGTGAAGTTGAACTGTGCAGCAGCATGCTGACAAGCAACAATTCTCTTTGTTGAATGCTGAAGAGTTTGTTTCTGTCTTTCAACAGAGGTGTGAACACAAGGCCAGTCTGTGTAATAAATCTTACAGGCTGCCACAAATAGTACATGCTTTGTGGTTTATGAGCTTAAGAACATTAAAGAGGTTCAAGAGAGTTCCTCGTTTAATGTAAGCAGGTAGAAAAGCCGACAAAAATAAGAAGTCACAAAGGAGGCTGAATGAGGCGCCAAAAGTGCTAATAAATGGGTACAGAACAATCAGCTTTGTGTTTCACTAAACATTTCATGTTGCACTGATGGACCGGTTTGCTTTCAGGATGAGGTTCATACCAACCAACAGATTCCCATACTGTTGCACAGCGCTGATGGGTCCAGCGAGGCTGGGTACTTGGTGTGGTTGTGACAGCAGAGGTAGTATAGGGGTCATCTGGAATCAGGGAAATCCTCTGCCAGACCCTCGGGAAAACTGCTTTTCAGGAAAACCAGTCTGGGATCATGGGCAGAGATTGTTCTTGGGGCACCTTCCCCTTTGGCTGAGCTGAAGCACAGGTGAAAGCAGCACAGGGCTTTGGCAGGGCATTGGCACTGCTGAGCATGCTGTCCTTCCCACGGCTTGCTCTGCTGCCAGCCCCCCATGGTGCAGTGCCTGGGGCTTGGTGATGCATTTGGATCCTGCTTAGTTATTCCTATATTTGAGCCAGTGTCCATCATCTGTTTGGACAGCAAAGTGACCCTTCTTACTTTCTGACTGACCCTTAGATGGCAGAATCACAGGCTCAACTGGGAGTCAGTCTTCTCCATTTCTATGGCTGGGATGAGAGTGGAGGTGATGGCACAGCAGGCAATCACCATCCTGCTGCTGGGAAAAACAAAGTGTTTGAAGAATCTGCGACCATACAGAGGCTGTACAGTGGCAATGCTCACTGAAAACAGACCAAAGCGTCACACAACTCTGTTATCTGCAGCAAATCTATCAAACCCCATACTGTATTATTCAAGCTCTGGCCTAAGATGTTTTCAGTTGGCGTTTTTGTTTGCAGGAACGAGAGCTAACAGGCTGTCACAGAATTGTTCAGAAACCTAGTTAGCAGGAATTAAAAAGGAAAAAAAGCCACCGAGTTGTGGAGTGCAGCAGGCTAATGACATAAGGCCTGGCCCTCCAAGTGATCTGTTAGCAGATGATGGATGAATGCGCACCTCACTCGGCAGCGCCACCAGCCTTGCTCCGTTCTTGAATATCTGTCAAGATGTTAAGTGGACGACTGCAATCAGCAGTGAAATAAGACCTGTGTAATCTGATGTTCCACTTAGAAAAGAAAACAAAATTCCTACCACCTAATATGAGACTACACCAGCCAACACACAAAGGCCTTTCAAGCGGGCTGGGTATCTGATAAAATCTTTACACCTCATTATCATTTGTAATTTAGAGATATGGGTACAGCTGTATCTACAAACAGTGCAAGATGACATTTCCAGGGATTTTTATCTGTGGCTGCTTCCAGTGAGCAGCTCTTCATGCACACTTTCATATTCCTTTTAATGTGTTCCTTTATTCAGTCTTTATTGCTGAAAAGGGTAGGTTGCCTATTAAAAATGTCCCTTCAGTAAGAATTGAGGTAGATTAGCAAGAAAAGGCAGCCTCCTAGTTCTCTACAATAAGAGTTTGGTTTTGGTTAGTTCCATTTAGTCAAGTTGTTGTCTAGAAGATGACAAAAAATAGAATTTGCTGGCTTTAAGTACAGAAAGATTCTACTTCTTGGGGGAAAAGCAGTATGATTGTTAAGTGAAGTGCAGTTTGGAGTAAATACCTAGGACAGGACAGCTCAGCAACAACACCAAGCTTTGTTGCTGTTTAATCTGAGCCTTGGTGATTGCTTTCACCCGCATAGTTTAGATTACAGAGGATATTAGCAGATGCAATTGAATGCACAGCAGTTTGCTGTGAGAAGGCAATCAGCTGTGTAAGCACCTTGACTTCCCCAGCATTATAATAGAGGTTTGCAGGATGGATGTTGAGGCCAGAGAAAGTGCTCCTAGAGGATTAACTGAAGGCTTCAGCAGAAAACACTCACACTCCGAAGCAGAAATGTTTGTACAGCTCAGTCCTGACCAGAACATACCCTTAATGATTTGCCAGGCCAGCTTCTGTGCTTGGTTACTCCCATGCAGACTTGATGGGGAAACCTCTTGTATGCAGAGTGCTGCTGCACCCTCACTGGGTGGCTGGGATTGGTGATGCCCCACCTGGAGCAACCAGGCTGCCACTCCTCTGTTTCTGGGCTCTTTTCCAAAGGTGATCAAGGTGCAGAGAAGGATGTGTTATTTCCAGGTCTCATCCCAGTAAACAGGTAGGAGACAGTCAAGGCACAGTTCCACAGAGGCCCAGTGGAGCTCGCCATCCCACCATGTAGGCACAGCTTTCACGAGGGATGCTTTCTTGCTTGATACCATGCCTGGCATTTTACATGGATCAGCAGTTCACTGACACTGTGACATGGTTCCTCCCTCTCCTCCACTGCACTGGAGCACAGATGTTCCTCTGGTTCTCTGGCATGCACAGTCTCATTCTTCAAATAGATAATGTCTTTTTTGAGTGCATGTCTGAGGAGGACAGGCAGGAGTCACCCGGGTCCTGCTCTGCTCTCCTCCCAGCCTCCCCTCCATCTGTGTTCTGTGCTGTTGGACCCATGCAGTGACCTCTCCACAAGCATGGCTCCACCTGAGCACGGGGAACCAGGAGTCATGGCTCTGGGGGGAGGCAGAAGGTTAGTGAGAAGACTTGGAAATGGATCCAGACTTCCAGGCCATTTTTGTTTCATTTATGAAATTTATGGCAATTTATAGCAAGGTAGCATCAGAATGCGTGTTATCCGCAAGATTATAGAGGTACTTTTGTGTGAAGGAGCATCTCAGCGTGGATGTCAGGCAGGACAGGGTGGTGTCTGTGTGTTTTGAGGCTCATGAAGTGAGTTGCCCATACAGCAGCCACACTGGCTGTGACCATTGAGTGCTCCACAGAGATCCCTCTCTCTCTTGCTGTGGTCCCTTTGGTCTCTCAGGTCTCTCTGAGCTGAAGCCAGTCTGAGTTTGGCTGACCGGTGATTCCTCAGTAGGGATCCCACAGGGCAGTTCCCTCAGTAGCATGTGCAACGGGTGCTGAGCACCTTGGTGGAGCTCTATTTTGGGGGTTTGTTTTGCAAAACTACATGTAGTTTGATCTGTGAAGTTTAATATTTGAGAAATATTCTAGAGACAAATGTAACATCATAATTTCTAATAGTGTTAATGAAATTTTAAGAACTCACTGTAACAGATGAGAGCTCTCCTTTTACCAGGCTGTGTCTAGAATATTTTGCTTCTTTACTCTTTCAGTGTGAGGTGACTGTGATTTTAGGATTACAGTTGTAAATAAAAAGGAGAGATTGGAGAACACTTTATGAAATTCTTCCTTGCCAAAGACATTGATTCCAACTTGATTCAAATACTGCAAATCAAGCAGCAATAAAAAATATTACTGTAACTAGAAGCGTTGCATGAGTCTGAAAGGCAAGATCTTAAAGAATAAAGACCCCAGTAGCTGCATGTATTCCTCATCTCCCTTCAAGCTGCAGATACTCCCAAATGCTTCTCCATGTCCTATATGAAGAGGCTCAGCCAGGAGCAGTGCAGCT
>JBCJKH010048037.1:0-36199 GCA_039877255.1 Loriculus beryllinus | reverse complement strand
TCCTTCTGACAAGTTACTCAAGGAAGGTATGTGCTCCAGCTGGTTTTATCTAGCTGTGCATTTAGCAAACGGCTACTTCCTTCCCTCCATCTCCTCCCCGTATCATTACACTCACGGGGGGTTGGAACAGCAGTAAAATGAAACTATGCCTCAGCTCGGAAATCTGCTTTCCCAAACCTCCACGCTATCCCAAGGATCATTTAGAAAAGGTTTATCTTTTTACAGCATAATAAATCAAAGCTTTAGAAGGTCAAAATTACCCGTAGTTCTCACCAACTGGTCAAAGTTTGACCCCAAATACCCATTTTCTTCCAGTTTTGATTCAAGATTAACAGTTTATTATAGTTCATAGGTTATCCTTACTATAGTTCACTCAGACAAACATTCGGGATATCAGAAAAACACCAGATCTTTCCTACCCTTGTACTCATAAACGGAAGCTCTACTTTATTCCATTCTCATTCTAATTCATGAGAAAAATTCATAGAATTACCAGTAAAACTTACCTCAATAATGCAAAATTAGTTGAAGTACATTAATTATAGAAACAAGCTATAAGAAAAAAAATCAGGGCTCCGAAGAGCTCCGAGATGAAGAGCATTGCTATCTTTAGCACATAACGTAACAATCAAATCGAACATCACTAAAAGGAATTCAAACTACTTTATTCAGGGGTTGCGTCTCTCAGGATCTTAACAGCTACCACACAACCTGTTAAGACTAAACGTATTTGTTCAACAATAGCCAGTGAGGATGATGTTTCTCATCTGCTAGAATGGAAGGAAATCTTTGCAAGGCAGTTGATAGGACAGCACACTTTACAGGTAATGATGCTTCACACGTTCTTCCAACAGTAAGAGCCTCTGAAGCTCAATCCCTCAGAGGTAACAGAAACAAGAGAGCTTTACTCAGAAGGTCCTCCTATATTTTTTAGGGCACAACCAATCACACTAAGTTTGCTCTCTAAAAATTTAAACTTACACGACTTTGATGGTCTTCAAAAAACAAGGCTGGGGAGAAACAAAAAATGAATTTTGCACTGTCTTCAATAAAAGACCACAAATATTTAACAGATTTCATTAAATCTACCTCATGGTGTCCAATCCAATTGAAAATCATAACCATCACCCAATGCATTTTGATGTGTGATCTGAAAAAAACCACGCTGTAGTTTATCTGAACTGGGTACACCCTTTACACACTCAATTGCATGATTCAGGCTCTGCCATAGGCAGGTGAGTCTACAGCACAACCAGTGCATTTGCAATGGCAGTACAGTAAAAATACTCCATGGAGAGTGACTCGGAGCAGTGTGCGAACTGTGAACAAAAACTTCATTCATCATAGCTGATTTCCTTCTCTTGGGTGATCCTTCCAGAAAGCTTTGCTGTTTGTCTTTGACAAATCATTTCACAGCTAGCTAATTTTAAACATGAAAAGCCACAGACACTTCGAACTGGACACTGCATTTTAGCATTAACCAGTTACTTTGTCAGATAAGGAATGGGGTCATGTCATTCTAAAATCTGAATGTGAGAAAATACTCACGCTTTAATGGAGTTGTTTCTATTCTTACTCATGTAAAGCTGCTTTCTACCTAAACCTTAACACTCTTACAAACGCATTCCTGAGTTAAACTTGTGTTAAGGTTGGTAGGTTTTAATCTACAGTAGTCATGTTAATAAAGCATGCTTCCTGAAAATGTGCTGCCAATTGATTTGCCTTGTAAACTGATCAGCAGGGGAAAAAAATGCTGGCTAGCCAAAGTTACACATTTTGTTTGCTCCAAGGACTCCTCCTCCTTTAATTTGCCCTTATTTCCTTTCTCATCCCATGATTAAAAAAGATTACCTCTTGCTTCTCATGCCCTTAAATGACCTCCATCCAATTCTTTAAAGTCATCCAAAATTTTCCATCACTTGACATCATTAAATTAATATGCCTTTCTAAAAATATATGCTAGAAACCTCACACATGCACCAGGCTGGCTGCATCGGTTACTGATTGAGATCCTTTACTCTCCATAATGTAGAAGGTTGAAAAATCTGCTGGCCTCAAGCTTTTTAATTTTCTATAACTGATCTTTCAATTAGCTAAACTCATACAGTTACCTGATTATCATATATGCCTACACAGGATTTTGGCATAAATTTCCAATCTCTTATGCATCTATATTTGGCTATTTGAACAAAAGACAAGCGCACCAAAGTGGCAAATATTTTTTGTAAGGATGCCTTAGAGAGCTGTGTGGCATTTCAAAATCTTCAAGACTCTTTTTTCCCCCATCTCCTGCTGAATGATTCATTAACAGAAGATTAAATAATGCTCTCCAGTAATGTGGTTGTTGGGACAAATCACTTACAGGATTTCTACCTTCTTTGTTTTGCTCTGTTAAAAAAGGGATGGGCAACAGAATAAAGCTTTACAGCAAGCGAGGGAGACCACAGCTCATGGTTAGGGAGCCTTAGCAGCAAAGCTAGCCTAACAAATTCCATCCTCTGTGCTCACTCCCACCTTCCTGCTACGGCATGCATCCTCAGTTGCACTTTGTAATTTTGCATACAACTGTTTGTAAACCAGGTGACTGGAATAATCCACATCATTCAAAAATAAACCCAGAGCATTATTTTTTACTTGGATTGTTTCTGTCCTCTCCTTTACCATACAGTTCTACAACCAGCTAAAGTAACAAAGCCCAGCGAAGCAGAAAGCGGCAGCGCAGGGGCAGCAGTACAAGCACATGAGGTTGTCTTTGCTGCTAGTCACTGAATCACAGCACAAAAGCCTCTCCTGCTGTAAGCCCACAGCTGTACTCATACATTCCTTTAGCTAGACCAGTATGCTCTTCATTACAAGAATTCTGTCCCCTATACCTAGTAAACTGCTCAGCTAATAAGGAAAAGCAAAAAAATCTTTAGAGTAGAAACAAAGTTTGGTAACTCATAATTAAGCATGATGGGGTAAACACTTGAGTCATCAGAACACTTGGCATCTGAGGAAAGGTAAATAGTAGGGTTTAAAGTCTTTAAAATGTTCTGTGCTCAGGAGAGGTGGTTTCATGTGTAAGACACTGCCATCACTCATCTTGGTCTTCCCTGCACCTACGCATGCTTCCCCCATACACACACCCCACCTGCTGGCATGGTCACTTCTATTTTGTCAGCTTTCTCATCAGCTATGTTGCCTACCGAAAGGCAGGTTTGCAATCATGCAAAAACCCATGATTCCTTTCTTAATAATCTAAAATAAAACAAAATTATACTGGTCAATTTCCCCTTGAACTTCTCCATTAGCTAAAATGAAGCATTTACTTAAATTTAAGATAACTATATATTTGAGCAGAACAAAAAGTATGTCAAATGTAATTTGGACTTCTCTAGGATATTCAAAGGTGTTCTATAGATCCAATGTGTTCCTATGGTATCGACAGCCCACATGGGAAACACAGCAATATATTTCCATTGAACATACTTGGTCTTATCTAGTTATCTTCAAACTGAGTAGCTCCAAACAGGACACACTGACTGGTTCTGCCAGGCAGTTCTGTGGCCAACCCTATACTATTTCTGAGTGGAGGGAAGGGGGGGAAAAATTCTGTTCAGTTTAGAGATTACTGATCTCAATGTTTCACCACTTAGAAAATTAATTAATACTTAGAAAATTAATTAATACATAGCAAACCCCATCAATTCATTTTGTGAGAATTTAAAGCTCTACCTTACTACCACGAACAAAGCAAGATGCCTCTACCAAACTCCACAGAAACTAAATTTATGCAGATGTTCTTTCTTTTTTGGTTTTCCTTTAATTTGCAAATCTTGTAATCTAAGACTGAAGTTGACTGAACCAACATCTAAATCGGCACAGTGGTATCAGCCAAAAAACGCAATCTGTTTCCCATTTATGTGTCAAGAC
Source organism: Loriculus beryllinus (assembly GCA_039877255.1). Classification (NCBI taxonomy): domain Eukaryota; kingdom Metazoa; phylum Chordata; class Aves; order Psittaciformes; family Psittacidae; genus Loriculus; species Loriculus beryllinus. The sequence goes on along the minus strand of JBCJKH010048037.1, from coordinate 32,284 downwards.
TGCATCCTTTTGGGGGCTGCATAAACTATTGTTTTGAAAAGATTATACAGCGAATGACGGAACGGTTTGGGTTAGAAGGGGACCTTTAGAGCTCATCTAGTCCAACCCCCTGCTAGGCATTTCAGGCATTTTACTAGATGGAAAATCTGACTTTCAAAATGCAAAAATGTGTTTACAAAAAGCTAGTCAGAACCTCAGACACAAGGCAGAAGTAGACATCTTCTCTGTGAAAATACTCGAGCGGGATCACAAGGATTGAGATCAGTGGCAAATCTCCCTCTACAGAACTTGTACATAAAGCAAGTGCCAGAAATTACAAGTACAATGTTTAACATTTTAGACACAGGAGAATTAATTTTCTAGTGCAGGTTCTCAACCGTGACTTTAACAAAGAAGCCAGGATTTAAAATTAACCAATATTAAAATAATGTTAAGATCTTAACAGTGATATTCAAAGGAACTGAAGTTTTATCAGCATATATCGGTGACTACTGTATTAGCTTACATTACAGAGAAGATGCAATCCAAAGTTACCAAAGTTACTCAAAATCAAATTCTAAATTAATACATTGTTAAATCTATTTTAATCTATATTCACAAGATATTTTTATTCCTGTCAAAAAATCTGTCATTCAGTAAAACATTAGGCCATATCCTGGGCAAACTGTTGCATTTCTAAATTACCAAGGAGATTTTTCACTGTGTAAGTAACAATGAAGAAAAATTCAGGAATGAAACATAAACCTAAACACTGATTTCAGGCAAAGATTAGCTTGCACAAAGTACTTTTAGACCCTTCTTTGTTTCATAATGAAGGAAAGTATAAGAATATTACCAGAGATAAAATTATTTATTAATTTGTTCCCATTAAAAGACATGGCACATTAGAGAGTGAAAAATACTGAAGTTATTTAACATAAATGATATTTTAAGTTATCAATTCATTCACTTGAGAATTTTTGGATTCCAGATTGGCAAATGTTCTATATCAAAAAGGATACCTTTCTATCCTATTTCCCTCATTATAGTCTATTTGCTTTATAGCTAAAGGAAAAGGGAAGAATTTCCTGATAGTAACCACTAATGCAGACTAGTGGTCAGAACCAGGAAATCAAGGCTTCTAACTTGAACGTGTCAATATTTCATTGATATAGACCTAAAAGATAAAATACTAATAAATGACAGCACAGTCTATCTAGATAAAAACTCCATGCTATCAGATTTACATTATTTAATGGTTCAGCACCTTTAATGCCTAAAATTTGCTTGTGGCATTTTCATGCATCCTGAATTCAAATTTCTCAAAGATTACTGTACGTTTGAACATCTGTGCACGAGTCCATAAAATCACAAAACATTATCAACACATCTATAAGTACAATCACTCATCTATCACGCAGGACTGTGTGCACAAGGCATTAATAATTCTAACACCTAGGTTTTCTTATGGTCAAAAATGTGATCATTTACAGCAGTTCCTACACTGTAATGAAGATTTAACAACCTACTGACGTTTTATAAGTCAGGTGTAAAATGCATTTATTCTTCACCTTCCATCCAAAGAGTGAATAACTTCAAAGCACTTTCTAGAAGAGCTACTGAAAATGGATTCTGCATAAATAACTGCCAGGAAAAACAATTTCAATTGAGAGTATTGTCTGCAGATACAGCAGGGTCCAAACTTATTCTTCAACAGTAAGTCATGGGGCCAGCCACCAAAACTTCCACAATGTTAACCATGTCCCTTATTTATTAGTAACAAACCACAAAGGAAAATTATTTGGAAATGTCCAGATTACCAGGGTTGTTCCAGGAGCAAGTGTGAGCAGAACAACCAGAAGTCAGAAATGGTGAATTACTAGGGAATGTAACCAAATGATGACGAAGGCTGAAGAATTCAAACTTCTCTTTCCTAAAATCATTCTCCTTTGTGAACGATTCTGACATATATTAGGTAATAGCCTGGGTGAAATTTGGTTGGGAAAAAGCTAGAGGACTATGGAAGTAGCAGAAACACTTCAGGAGGTCACATCTTTCACCTGGTGTCCTAATGAGGTTAGGGAAAGAGAGGAGGAGCTGTGCTGGTGGTAATGGTTTCTTGTGAGACAGTATATTTCAAAGATAAGGACACTGGCCCTATTGTCATAACCATGTCCAATCTCATTTAGTTTATATTAAAGAAAGACAATGTAGTTTAATGCATCAGTGTAATGGACTGTTCATAGGAAGACTTGGATTCCACTTTCAGATTTGCTTTGAGTCTAAAGTTGCCTTTGAGAAAATCATTCAGTCTTTTAGAAACACAGTTTACCCTTCTGTTCAACGAGAAATATTTTAGTGCCAGTACTACACGATTTCACTCATTATATCACCTGCCACTTCAGTAGATAGAATAGGCCTCCTACTCCCCACACATTTTCAGTAGTGTGCTGACAGCTGCGGGGTTTCATGCCATAGCCAGCATGATCTCTAAAGTAGGTGAGGAGACGGCTGCAGTGAACACACCAACTGCTTTGGAATAAATGCTCTAGAGTAAATGTAGTACTTTCTTCAGATACGCGATTAAACAAGGTGTTTTATCTGTTTACAAGCATTAAGATACACAGGAACTGATGTTAAACACAAAACCTCCAGTTAAGAGAACTAAAACTGCAATTCAGCTTCTGAGGCCATTTGTAACACAGCTATTTTAGTGGTCTATATAAATTCTGCTTTATGCATAACAACCATTTTATAAATGTAATCAAATGATCTATGAGCGTAACAAAAAAAAACAAGTGTAATGCTTGAGCCAATATAAAAGGAGTGCGACTCCAGATGGGGGCAAACTATCAATAAACTCTTCAGTTGAAAACTTGTGACAAAACAGCTAATTTGCAAGGACTCCTTCAAAAGTCATTTGCAATGAACAGTAGATGTAGAAAAAGGTTTCGGTATTTTCTGTTGCACATTTACCACCACGAGCAAACTTGTTCTTTATTAAATGGGTACATGAGAGCTTGTAACACAGTCACCTTTGTTTTGAATGATGTGCTAGCCTTCTGGTTGCAGTGGAAAGCCTAATTTAAAATCTTCTATTTGCAGATATTTATTCATAAATAGTTACACAAATCAATCCATTCACTTTGAAAACGCACAAGCATTTTTTTGTAGAGAAGAAGAAAGTACCACTAATCTGAATTATTTTCATTAACTGAGTAATAGAGCAACAGTGAAAACAATGATCCTTACAGTTTGCTCATTTCTCAGATATCTCAGCTTCTAAGGCAAGGGTATGAAGGGAAGTAGTTTTTTCCACCCAACATATCCTTTACATATATAAATACACTGCATTAAGACAGAAACACCTACAAAAGCAATATTTGCATCTCCAGCTATATGCACTCTTATTTAGAAAAAGTTATTCATGAGATTACATCCATTTACAAGGAAGGGGAAAAGGAGAACAGTCACCATAAACAGCTTTGCAAGTTGTAAACACATCGATAGAAAGACATGTCACTCCTCTGCCTACATGGCTTTTGTTTTAAACATTTAAGGCAGGGAACATTAATATTCTAGTTTAACACAGTACTAATACATACAGAGAAATGTACAGAGATCTCATAGTCTTCTTCCACACCCAGAGTGATTAAATTCTTAACTCAAAAAGGTGCGGCATGGAGTTAGTTTTACAACTGCACGAAGATTTACTTCAACTGTTTAGCCTTTGGATGGCTGTGTAGAGGATTACCCTTGAAAAGCAAATATTTCCCTGTAGGTATAGATATAAATCCTCTGCATTGTTTTTATCAACATATCAAACAGCAAAATCTTAAGGCCCTCTTTTGTAAGAAAAGCAATATAACAATGCTGTCCAGAGAGCACAAGACCAGACTGTTAACTTATTTTCCTAACTCAAAGAAGTAGATTTAACATGGATTTTGCTAATAAACAAAGAATGGCTGAATAATGAACTTGCTTGGTGCTTGTAATTCAGAACTCCTGCTTGAAAGCACCTTTTAGCTACTTTTTAAGACACAGAGATTGCTTCAGACACTTCTCAATAATAATTCTGATCAGGATTAATATCAGAAAAGGCTACTCATACAATTGTGATTACACTGAGACAAAATAAACCTAAAACACCTCTTCAGCTATTTTATATCAAGACTCTCTATTTTTTACTCCTTTTGAAATGTTTTAGTCGTAGGCAAATGCGTGCTGACACACTGAAAAAAGTTTCAAAGCACTTCACAGTACTACCCCATGAGCAAAACAGGAACAGAGCTTTAAAGATGTAACCTACTGGAGTTTTCAGATGACATTACAATTGATACATATGACTTTCTTCACAGAAAACATCCTTACCCACAAGATCCAATGCTTTTGCATACACCAAGTAGAGGCCGCTTCTCAGAGAAATTATCACATTTCTGAGCACCTAGTAAGAGGAAACAAAGAAAAAGCAAATCACTATACTCAGTTTGTGTTACCTTTCAAAGTGCACGTGTGCAAGCCGTGGGGGGCCAACAGTTTGGAAGGATATTGAATATATAATACAAAACTAACAGCCTGCACAAGATTAGCGATAGAAACACAAATAACAGGCAGAGTCAAGAACACTGGAAGAACTGTTCTCAAAAGAAATGGCAATGAGGAACAAAACAAGCAGCAAAATCTTGCTAGGATTTTGGACTTAATTTTCCTCCTCCCTTCAGTAGGGGTTAAGGGTTCTGGAACTCTAACAGGTAATTCTTGCTCACTTTTCAATGTTTTAACAAAGTTGTCTGTAATGAAACCGTCACCAACTCCGGTGACACATACTGGTTTCCAGTTTCTTATACTGAGGTGTAAGTGGAGTGGAAGAGTGTTAACTGTAAAAGTGCAGCGTAAGCGCAGCCACACTCTGGAGCACCTGGCAAGGTGGCTGTCAGCGTCTGCACAAAGCACACCCATGCTTACAGCCCATGCCCTGGCCTAAGGAAATACCAGATTCAGTTCAAAAGAGTTCTCAGTAAGTTCTGCCACCAAGCAATTTAAGCCTTTAAGAAAGCAGTTTCCAGCAAGATGCGGGCTATGCCTGCAGCTCACTCAAAGTGAAAGCACAGCTCTAATGCTAAATCCCATCTACTTTTCAGGTCAGCTTCACCAGGTAACACCAGCACAGCCCCGCAGCAGAGTTTGGCACGGGCTTGTCCTCTGCTCTAACCGAGGGGCTGAGACAGTTCTGCCTGCCATGGATCCGTGCACACCACAACCAGAGCTGGCAATGAAAAGCAGCTCTCTGCCTTCCCAAACTGCAGTCACACCTTCAGCCAGAGGCATCAAACTCTTAAATATACCACACTTCTTAAAATGAGGGGGTTCAAGGTTTTGAAACTGTTGTGTTATTGCTACCTAACAGAAATAAAACTGAGTACAAAAAATAATCTCTCTTCTACTCATGAATAATGTTTTACTGAATTCCAGGGTATGCTTCCACCCAGCTTAAACAACAGATTAACAACCAGCACCACTACTACTCATTTTCCTTCAGCCTTTCCTATTTTTTCTTTCAACCTTTGCCTTTTTAATTATCTATCTATAGGTATTCATGTGTATGGTGAGTAATGGAATTGTACTTTTTTCTCCTCCATTATACACCAAACCCTTTGATCTATAAAGAATAATAGTGATACAGTGTGTTCAAAATTCAATTCACAAATAGGGGTGTACTGCACTAAATCAATTCTTCCGAAAGGCACAACAATTAACAATATACATTTTCACATAACAGACCCTGTTAATTATTAATAACTCCGGTACTTGTAATTAATTTGTAACAAAAACTGTTCAGTGCTCTCATCTGTACAAGGAGAAGTCTTCCCTCCTACGCATTTGGGTATTTATAAAGTCAAATGGGTCCCATCAATAACCTCACCATCAACAATAGCTTTACAAGTAACCTAAACCAGCCAAATGTATTTTCCTTCTATTCCTATTATTTCAAAGTCTTTTATGAGTCACACCTGTACTGTATGTTCTGACCTGTGAATTGATAAATGAAACATATAGTTTTCTTAAGAACCTGGCAACCAATTTGTTTGGTACAGATGAACTCCATTTGTTTCTGTACACTTAGCTAGTTCCTCAGCATTAAGGGTGAAATGCTGACTACTAGAAGTTCTGATGCTGATTTAAGTGGAGACAGGATTATACCTTAAGTATTTAACAACACTTTATTTTGGTTTTGTTTTTTTCTTTTAACCAGGATATATTAGAGACATGAATTTCATACATTTCTTTATGCTCTAGTTCCAAGTTTAACGACAACGAAGGGGGAAGAAGGGGAAGGAAGGTGGTGGAGACTACGGGGAAGCAACCGCACAAAAGGAATGCCTGTTTTTAATACCTACAATGGAGATTTGCAAAATTTGTACAATAGCTGCTTAAACTCCTGATTTCTGATTTAAATGAGGCCTTCATTTAAAAAAAAACCCATTTTCTACTTCAAACACATACTCTCAGAATGTAAATATTAATGCTGTAGAAAAGGATCATTATTTTGAGGACTCTGCAGGGCACTAAATCAGGTTAATAGCAGCCCCATTCATGCGATTGCAAAAAGCAACATGTGTTGATCTCTGCAATGCTTAATGGAGCCCGCAACCCTTTCTAGTTCTGCGGTGGGGTTTAATCTCCCAGGTTATGGTGGATTAATTTTCATTTGTAAAATTGTGTTTATTTGCATGTGGGATGCAGTGACACTGCACACACCTGGCTCCGCACACAGTGTTTAACAGAGTATAGCGGGATGATTGAAATGAAAAACAGCCAGCTAAATCCCTCCAATACAAAAAGTATTGAAATCCTGTTGCAAAGTCTTTTTCCTAAACTCCTTTTATTCTAAATCCTTTTAATTCTGTCATATAACACTACAGCATTTACAAAAAGCTGAAAATCCTGACAAATCACACAATTAAAGTAATGAAAACTGCCCTTCCTGCCAACAAGGCACCACCTTATCTACAGCTCCATTTAGCTAAATGATACATGCTCTTTAACAAAAAACAACAAAACAACTAACTTCAGTTAAAATGCTTAAAATTGAAAAAAAAAAATATCTGTGGCTAAATGAAATTTCATACAAATCACCATGTAGAACTTTATGGAGTCAAAAGGTTATCCACACATAAACTCAAAGCGGCTTATGTACTGTACTTCTGATGAAACTAGGAATAGCTATCTCTTGGGTTTCCCTAAGGCCTCTCAATACTGCCAATAATAACAGAAACACAGCAGGAGCAGCACACCTTTCTGAAGAGCAGAAATGAAACCCCAGTGATTTCCACAGAACTCAAGAATTACTCAAAACTACACAAAGTCCCCTCACTTCCCTTGGGTAAGAAATGCACTGTGCAAATGTTAAATTCTGACCTATTTAGCAATAGTATACATGCACAATGGAGTATATTTGTCTGGTATGTAACTCCACTGATCAAGCTCCAACACAGTGCATCTCCCGTTCAACCAAACTCCTCTTATTTCTGTTACTTCAAATTGTGTTGCATTTGTGGTCCTCCCCACAGGAGTGTAGTAGCCATCCAGTACCTGTAAATACATCAGGCCACATAGCTGGCATTCCCTATGTATGGTTTCCACTCCCTATTTTGCTACCTTTTTTGTGGGAGTGGGGAATCTTTCTTAACATTTCTTCATCACTACCATTTTGTTTCTGCTTTCCACTGAACACAAATGAAGAAAAGCATATGTGCTACTTGAAACAGATGCAAAGAGGCTTGAGTCAGTCCTAAGAATAGCATGTGAATTCTGCTCAGCTTCAGGGTAGCATCTCTAAATGCTCTTTTTTTCCTGCACAGATAAGCTTTAACTGCATTACCAATACCAAACCTGACCAATGATGCTGCCACTGCTGTCCTCATCCTAGAGCTGCAGGTGCTCCTTCAGGATTAATGTTCTAGACCATGACCATCATAAGATTCCACCTCCTTTCACTCCCAGCATCACACAGACATGTCAAGTTTCAAAGTCCCTCTCTGGTACCTGCATCCTCATGTCCATTTCTCACATCCTCCAAAAGTTACCACCCCAGAACCCCCTTCAATTCCAGCTGATTTTCATATCTAGTGCTTCCTCAGGCCACCCCACCCTCCCATTTCTCAGGTAAGACAGCAATGTCGCACAAAGCAATGGTGGGAGAACTTAGTCTGGGCACTTCTATCAGACACTCAGCTATGAATGTTTATAGAAAGTTGGTCTTTCTTCTGCACAGCACCATAGCTTTATTCTCTAATAACTATATAGTTTTCATATGAAAAAGAATTACAAGATGACCTTGAAACACTTACTAGAGATCAATGTTTCTCAAGTCACACATCAACTGAAGATAGCTAGAAATACTTCAGTTTTATTGAATCTTGTATGAAATAATAAATAATAAAAAAACCAAACTTAAGAGATGCATCAGTCCAATATGGTGAAAGTTTAAGTGTATTGGTCTAAAGCACTGATGTAGTGTGGCCAGAACTGCAATGGTGGCATACAGGTCAGTCCACACATCTTCAAAGAAATGAATACTTTTGAATGTCATGCTCCAAAATTCTTAGCTGCATCATCTATAAAAGGCTTTCTTGCTATGCTTGAGAATTCCATTCTGTAATTTCTATAATCCATATGCATTAACATTCATTATACCACAACAACCCACATAACCTTACAAAATACCCAACTGAAGTGCACACCTGCAAGACCCACTTACACCAATCCAAACCAAGCTACCAACTGCTACTGCTTGTTCAGCTTGTAGGGCTAGTTCTTCTGCTACACATACTATGCAATTATTTTGGCCTTCAGGGACTTCAAACCACTAAAGCCACCCAAGTGGCTGAATATATACAAAACACACATCTGCCTTCCTTTAGAAAGTAACCGAAATATTATATAGCTCTTTTAAGTATACCTGCACATAAAGCTAAGTCAGCTTTTGAGGTTCCAGTTTTATTTTACCAACATCAGAGATGTAAGTGAAGGAGTACAGAGATAAACCTGCTGCAAAATTTAAACTTTCAACAGTTTCAGATTTTCAAGTGCAGAACTTCTGTGTTCCAATTAATTTTAGCCTTTCATATTAATTCTTGTTTTCAACCCTTCATCCAAAAGGTTTCTCTGGGTCTTTGTAGTTTTAAACAGAGTACCTCTAATTTCTTTCTTTTATTTCCTTTCTTATTTGCTTTTTTTCTCCACATCAGTCAATTTGACTTAGCAGGCAAATTCACTGAGAGACGCAGGACTATTATATCATCTCTTCTGCAAGCAGCATAATCTAGAAAATGGCCATAAATTAATTCAGTTCACTGGAGGAATTTATTTTCATAATGCTGAGACATGGAAATGGGTTTCACAGACAATGACTGACCTAAACTTCAACACACAAGCCTGTCATCATGTCCCCTTTAACCATGAATTACCACACACAATGCTATTCCTGCAGCCATTCCTAGCTCCTTGATCGACTTTTAAAGTATGCAAGCCTGCCTTAATAAATGGGATAGCACAAGGCAGAAAGCAGGTATTTGGCCAGGGTTTTGTAAAATGACCTGGGATAAGTAATGAAAAATGGGAGAGTGCATACTGACTCATTTCAGAAAGAGCAATACTGTGATTTTGTAGGAAAAAGAATAGCAAAGCGAAGTGAAGTAAATGTATTGTTTCCTTAGTAATGATTCCAGAAGTATATCTGCAAAACAGCTCAAAACAAAGTCAAAACAATACAGATTTTTAAAGATAGAAGAGTTCTGAATCTTTTTTGTTAGTGACTTCACAGGCCAAAGAACACACAAGTACTACAGAAAGCCCACCTCAAGAGTATTTTGAATGTTTCCATAAATATCACAGAAATGTTAATCAAGAGAAAACACCCACGAGAAATGTAGGCGTATTCAAGATAGAACACTTCATCCTGTACAGAGCTCAGGATCATTTCAATTCTACAAGTCTGTATTCACACAGCCAGAAAAATGGAAAAACACCATCTAGAGGGAGTGGTGAAAAACTAGAAAACACGTGGAACAAAGAATATGAGTAATTAGGGTAGAGTGCCTAAGTAATTAGGTATTGTGTGAGATGAAGCCCAATACACAGAACCATAGTAGTGAGGACATCACAAACCTGAATCATGTAAAATGGAGGAGGGAGTTAATCCACCCTGATTTTTGCTTGGTTTCCCGTTACCACTAACTACAATGATGTTACCAACCCTGGCTTCCTCTTCACAGAGAACTGCAGCTAAATTTAACTGGCAGAGCTCCAGCTTTGGTTTTTATCTACCAATTAATATTTTCTCCTCTCTAATAACCACAAAGTCCTCATGTGTCTTCAAAGACAACTCTATATGCTTGTTTTGCCTGAAGAGACAGAAAAATCCAGAGCCCAGCAAACCAGGCACCTGTATACACCTAAATCAGTACTAAACTCAGCTACAGCATACTGATGTGAAAGTGAAGAACTAAGCAAGTTGAAAGCTGTGCCAACCAGCCAGCTCAGCAGATAATGCAGCATGTGGCACACAAAGTGCTAGGCTTTAATATTCTTATTTCTAAGACTGACAGTGTCCTGATAGACACATTCTCATATTCTTTATCTCCCCTCATAAGCTCAGAACTTGGTCACAGTGTAAACCTTCAGTCTCCAAAAAGGCAATTTATATTGTAAGCTGTAGTAAATAATTTGAGCTGTACCTACCACCAAAGGCAACAGGAACTCTGTTGACAACTCTGACCAGAGAAAAGAGTTAATGTCTACATTTTTCAGTGTTATTTAGAGAAAACTCTCCATTCTTTCTGGACATCTTACCCAAGCTGCAGACCAACTGTGCCACGGACACAGAGACATCAAAGCGCTGCAGTGCTGGGCCAGGTCAGGTCTTGCCTGGTTTGTTAGCTCAGACAAACCCCTGCCCGAACACTGCAGTAGAGCTGCCAGGTCAAAACAGTTCCAGAAGCCATTTCACTGCTCTAGCATGGCACAGAGCCTGAACTAATAAACCTCACCAGATCTGAGCTGGCAGCGTGCAAGGCCAGCTCCTGATACTGCACCACATCCCTGCTACTAGTGCCACTTATAACCTGCTAAATCAGATTTGAGAAGGTCTCCCTTGCAATAAGCCTGCATGAAATAAGCCTGTATGAAGTAACTCTTTCAAAACAATGCTTTATTATGCTATGAAGCACATGATGCAGCAGAGGATCTAACATCAAAGGACTGTAGTATTTTAACAAAATAGTTGACAAACTATTAAGTTCTGCTACTGCAAAGTCACCAAGTTAAAACCATGAGCTTTCCTTTCACACCTGGGAATGAGCTTTTTATCACAAACTAAGATCTAGAAACAGGAACGTGCCAAATCCATCCACCAAGAGAGTCCTATTTTCAATAATTCCCTTTTTACAGCTTTACAGTAAAATAGTGTTTGAGCCTACTGATGGTAATCAGCTTCTCCTTTACAAATTCCTTTTATTTTGTTCAGAATCATTAAAGCTCATGTGTTAGTTATCTAAGGCCTCTTATTACAGCTTGACTTTTATCTGATTCCAGATACTGGTCAATGATACATTCATGTACTTTTAATCAAAGATTTATTTAAACCAAGCCATGTAAAAAGAGATCAAAACATGTTTTTAAAAGGTTTGGCTTAATTTAATATGAGCTAATTTGAATAGTTTTCTAATATAACAACCATCATTGTCAGATGCTAAATATATGCAATTTAGAAAACAGACAGTAACTGCTTCAAGGAGTTCATAAGCAGTGTAACTTACTAGACTGAAAAATCAGAAGGCACTATTTTACTATCAGAAAGAAATCAGAACTTATAGGTTCTTCGATTAATTTACTTCATTTTCATTTCTATATACACTTTCCTTTCTCCCTTTGAGAGGGGAAGGGGCATAGACATGCATTACTTAATGACACACATAATAACAGAAAACCCCATAGCTCATCAGGAATTATGCTGTGTTCCCATAAACAGAATAAAAGGCACAATATGCTTGCGAAGTACTTTGCTTTAAGTTATTTCAACCTGTGACAGAGTTACAGAACCACATATACTCACGTTTATTCTATTCCTCTTCTTAGGAAATCATTGAGACAACATAAAATGTGTCATCTAATCTTTAACGTTCTTCATTTACTTTCTTCAAAACACTTCATATTAGCATGACTTACTATGCTGCTAATAATTTAAACAGTGAGATTTTAGGGTGTAGTTTTTCAGTTCACTAAGCAATTCAGAATCTACTATTAAAATTTGGAATCCAGAATAATACCAAAAAGCCTTGGTCATACATTTCAATTACAAAGTAAAACATGGCAACCAATTTAAAGTGGAAATGCTACTTGCAGCTGTACAGAAGAGCTTGCCCACCTGAAGTTACAGGGAGTGTAGATAGAATCATAGAATATTTAGGGTTGGAAAGGACCTTAAGATCATCCAGCTCCAAACCCCCTGTCATAGGCAGGGACACCTCACACTAAACCATGCCACGCAAGGCTTCGTCCAACCTGGCCTTGAATACCACCAGGGATGGGGCATTCACAAACTCCCTGGGCAACCCATTCCAGTGCCTCAACACCTTAACAGTAAAGAATTTCTTCCTTATATACAATTTAAACTTCCCCTATTTAAGTCTGAACTTATCACCCCCTTGTCCTGTCACTACAGTCCCTAATGAATAGTCCATCCCCAGTATCCCTACAGCCTCCCTTCAGATACTGGAAGGCTGCTATGAGGTCTCCACGCAGCCGCCTTCTTATCTAAGCTAAACGTTGCTGAGACCAAAAAGAAGCCAGGACACCAACAGATCTTAAGCCTTTAAGGAGTCTACAATTAGATTTTGTGTTTAAATTGAACAGTGTTATTTTTTTTTCCAGGATTTGCCTGTTTATGCATAGCTGCTTAAGTTTTGCAGCAAGCTCTTCAGGAGTTAGCTCAGATTCTCTCAAACAATCCAGTTCAGAACCTAAGCAGCCTCTCTTACAACTGGATAAAACTATATTGAAGAGAGGAGGTGCCCATCAGAACACAAGGGATTGTGATAGAAGTTCAACCACTAAAAAGGTCAAACTGTTTGAATGAATTTTACAGGAATTAAGTAAAACTTTTAGATAAACTAGATGCTAGAACCACCTCAAGCACCAATTTCCATTCTCTCCTTACCTTTACTGGAGAGGAAAAGCAGCCTTTTTACAAACCTTAGTGCAACTGCTAAACTTGATGCATGCACAAATAGACTACTTCATTGCATTTTCTTCATAATTAAAACATTAAAATAATCAGAAAAGGACATTTTCTCCTTGTACAAACTGCATTACTTGGATCAACTCCTTCTTGCATTGTTTTACACACATTGTTTCAGCTCCTGAAAGCGTAACAAAGACATACTATCCTTCTAAAGAATTTAAGGGCATCACATTCTGAACAGACTTTATAACACACTATAACAGGAGATTTGAATAGATGTTAATGATTTCTAGATCTGCTGCTATCACTCACCAAATTGCTATTAAAAGAAGTAATTTCAATGTTATTTTATCGCAATAAAATATTGATAATATTTTCAAACAGAAGCATTAACATCTCTGGACTGATCTCTGAGCACAGATACACCTAGATATCCTCTAAACTACAAAAGAAGCAGCATTAAAGCTAAAATGTGAAGATGAAAGAGGAGAAAGCACTGGATTACAGAGTAGAAGGAAAAAAGAAGTAACTAATACTTGTAGAAAGCTATTATGAAGGTGACAGTTTAAAATTAATGGGAAAATCTACACATCAGGTTATAGCAATGATTTGGACAAAGATCTGTACAAAAAAGATACATTTAATTAAAAACCATATAAATCTATACTTACTGATTTGAGGAGCTGGTAAGATCCGTGCAGCTCGAACCGGACCATGGCGGACAGAAAACAGTTCTTGAGCTTCACCACTGATCTGCAAAACACATGCACTGTGATCATACAATGTAAAAAAAGTATATATACCTATAAATATACATAAATATATATACTTAGTATACGTAAGAAAGTAAGTAGAAAGACATTACACAACAGGTAGGTAACAAAGTAAGTTGGCTTTCTAACAAGCCACAATTTCTATAAATGAGAATATATAGATTGGATATAAGGAAGAAATTCTTTCCTGTGAGGGTGGTGAGGCACTGCAATGGGTTGCCCAGGGAGGTTGTGAGTGCTCCATCCCTGGCAGTGTTCAAGGCCAGGCTGGACAAGGCCTTGGGTGGCATGGTTTACTGTGAGGTGTCCGTGCCTTTGGCAAGAGGGCTGGACCTATATGATCTTAAGGTCCTTTCCAACCCTAACTACTCTATGATTCTATATTATTACAGGTCTTGGATTTCAACACAATCACAGCACCAAAGATGCCTGCCTCTAACAACACGTGCCTCAGACTGTGTGAATGAGATTCGAGCACTGTCTACTCTTAATAACTACATGTTTTAAAAGAAACAAGACTTGAAGTTGACTGCTGAGTAAAATTCAGAGGAATTCAAGGAATCAAAAAGACAGGCATTTATTCTGCATAGCACATGATCCTGAGAACAATGCAAACGAACCAGTGATTGTGAGTGGCAAACACTGGTGGTAAAGATGAGAGAATCTGATATAGTGGTATCCTCCCTATTCTCTAGGTGTAAAAATTATGTTTAAAATGGGGGCAGGGAGGGTTAAACTAATTAGGTTTGTCAGTAATGGCAGCCTTAAAAAGATCAGACCAGAAGTTAAGAAGACTTTCCAGACTTCCTGTAAATGGTCAGTCAGAATGCATTTTCGTAACTGCCTCTAACGGATCCGATCTGGAATGTCAAACTTGGAAAACAGCAAACATTATGAAGATAATTTCCAAATAAGTAACAACTTAAAACAGATGTAATGAGACTAAGATCATAGCCAAAATGTTGGCATAAAGTTTTGCCAAACAAGCAGTTTACAATATCAGAAGAGAATGCAATTTGGAATAAGGTTCTTATGAACCAGTAAACTAAATGCAAGTTAACTTTCTCAAGCATCATTTTATGGTTGCTCCCATTTCTTTCTCCACTTCAGCTAACATGCTCAAAATGTTAAAAACCTACTACTGTTTGACAGAAAAGATCCTTAAGTGTAGTGCTTCTGACTCTTACCTTACTTCCAATCTTAATCCAAGCCTCCTTTTATTTATTATCACTGCTTTAGATTACATGGGCAGAATGAAACATACCCCACTGAAGCACAAGTCTTTCATAGGATTACTCTGAAAACACTTTACTACAGAGGTAGCCCATCCTTCTGTACACTGCAAGCAAACACAGAAGGTAGTAAACTACTGATTTTCCATATTCCACATGGAGTAACATTGAAACTACTCAAAATGTAGGGAAACAACATTGTTAGCCATTCTAGAGTTGCTGACAGCTAGCAGCTCCACACTGGTATGAACCAAGATTACTGTTAATGACGTGCTCCTGACAGACACATTTTTAAACCGTAATCAATATGAGAATTAATCCCTAAGTCTGCCCTGCTCTTAGTTTATTAGGCAGATGTTCCCATCACAGCAGATTCTCCTCTTCCAGCTAGCAGGATCATCGGAACAATATACAACATTGCAGTACTTCAGCTTTTGCAAAACAATCTTCATTCTCCCTCAGGGACAGCCAGAGGCCTCTGCTCTGAAGAGCTTGCTGACCAGATTCTATCCCAGACAAAAGAACAGTGATCAGAAATCAACTCAGGAAAGGTTTGCTGATTGTAACTGATGGCGCATTTGGAGTGCAGTGTGGAAAAAAAAAAAACACATGGACAAAAACACCTGCATGCAGAAAAGACAGCTTGGAAAAAAGTAGAGCACAGCTAAGCAGAAAATGAAAGAAATCAGAGACACAAACAAAGAGATGAAAAAAGATTAAGGCAGCAGCATGTTTTCTATCCATCAAAGCACACCAGCTCTATGAAAAAGGAATGGAGGAAATGAAGAAGAAATAAAAGTAGAAGGCTTTGGAACTATTGTTATTGGCAATTAAATAATTTTTCCCCCAAATCATGAAAATGCTGCTTCACATGTGTACACACCTCAAGGGCTATGAAGGAAAACAAGAGGGAAAAGAACTAGCATAACAAAAGTATGGAAGAAGTGATTCACATAAAATAATCCAACCCAATTCAGTCACCGCCTTCTACTTTTTAACTATGCCAGCACGTCAGCTCTAACTCCCATCTATTTCCAATAAAGTTATAGTCCCAAACCTAAGATACACTAAGAAGTCCAAAGCTTCTTAACTCACTTTCTGCTATTAAATATACTGAACTCCAGAAAGCACATTTATTCAGCCTGTGATGCCAAGACCTGGTAAAGCCTGAAATTCAGATTTTCACAGAAAAGCCTAAAACATACAAATCCAGATGACATTTATTGGCACTGCAGCATCCAACATGAAAATCGCAGCCCAGCTCTTTTCATGCATAAGATGCTTTACTTTTTAATAATTATAATTAGTTATTTGAAAGGTAACTATTTTATCATTTTATACTGGGGGGAAAGTACAGAAAGAAACGTTAAATGGACTAACCAAAGCAAGAGGACCTAACGGTGATAAAAATTATAGGTGGCCAGCTCTTGTTTTGAGACCACTGTTATGTTCAATACTGTAGTATTAGAGGTCCTTTCCTCTCAGTCTCTGTAGGATCTTTTTTTTCCAGGAAAGGGGAAACTTTTTAGAACTATCTGAATCTTTTCTTGCTTATTCCTTAATGTCAGTCATCTGCAGAGCTCAAGTACTTTGCAGTTGCTGGTTCCTGGGAGACAAAAAAGAGCTAATCTTAAAACATAACTCCACTGTAGATTTTGTAATGAAAATACAAGATGCCACCCAACCATTAACAGAAACAGGAAATCATAGAAGGCATTGGACATTGTTGTATGCCATGAATTAATAACAGCTTGGTTGTTCCTCTGGTTTGCTTGGCATTGAGAAAATGCATTAGAGCTTTAGAGTTCAAGATTTTCTTTGACTTATAATTAACTTTTTTAAAAACACTACTACCATTGGAACCTTCTGCTATTTGCAGTCTTATAAAATTCTGAATTAACTGTGGTTAATGTTAATGCTCTTCATCTATCAATATACAACATAAAACTTTATTGTCATTGCTGAGGCCACATGTATCAATTTTGACTGAAAGCACCATCTTCAGAGTAGAAAGATTATATAGCCTGATCTTTCTGCCAGTTCAAGCCTTATCTCACTCCTGAGACAGCCAACATAGAAAGCCAATCTTTTTCTGTGAATGGGACACTTATTCCACTAGGAACTAAACTGGGACAAGGAACTACATTTAAGAGAAGCCCAGCCCCACCGCTAAATGGCTAACAACTTTGTCACTGCCAGCTTGGGTGAGATGTGGGCTGGCAAGTAGAAGTAAAAGGCTCCACATCCCATTACCAGTCCCCTGAGCTACAGAGTCTCATAAGCATAGACAAAATATAAATAGACTTCATGAATTGAAAACAGTGCTCTAAATTCTTCAAAAAGCACCTGTGAAAGAACTAGGCTGTGGCTGCCATTTTGGATTTGATCCAGGGAAGTAGCAAGTCCCAGTGGCAGCTTTCAGAGCTCTTAGAAGTTTTCCTTTCCCATTTCAAAAGCCAAGAATGTTTCCAAACAGGTTTCAAGAATTGAATATTAAGCTATAAAAGCAGCTTCAGATACTCATTCTATGAAAGAGTGAATCCAAAATGACGGCTCCAAGCTGGTCTGATAGAACATTTCAGCTTTCCCAGTGCCTCGCATCAAACCACAAGCCCCAGACCTACACGGAAGGCTGCAGGCAAAGAACACGCCGATTCAGAAACCCAGCCCCCAGTGAAGTCTTCATCACTCCCTTCCAATAGTGACAGATTGAAAATGAAGAAGAGCTCTCTCCTCCACTTAGATGACTTGAGCTACTGCTTAAAATATGACAGAGCAGAAATCTGGAGCACTGGTTAATTTTTGATGACAGAGCTTTATTGTTTGGAGCATACCAGTTTGCACCCACAAAAAATAACGAACAAAGGCAGTTTTGTTCACACCAAGGATAACTAATAGTTTCCAACCATAGAAAATGGGTTTCACATGGGGGGAAAAAAAAGACAGAACTCAAACATACACCAAACTGAAGCAAAATTGAGCTCAAAACTCAATGCTTGAACTCCCACGCAGCTGCATGAATGGAAACTGCTTTTATATTAGAAAGCTGTCACAGAGCAATGGGAAGATATCAGGAGGTAGGTTGTCACAATATCCTGATTTATGTTTTAAATATGATATAGATATCATGATATGATGTTATGATAATAAGCAACTGACAGATCCTGCCACAAACTACTGTGTGATATAATAGTATTGGGTTAAAGACTACTACCAATTTCTTGCTACTAAGAGAAGAAGGAAGGACTCTAAGTAAAGGGGTAAATTTTATCACTTTAGTTCAGAAATTCTAAGGCTGCTTTTTTATTAAGAACCAACTCTAATTGTCTAGAGATTAGAAGAATAAAAACGTTAAAAGAAGGTTCCTGTCCACTCCAGTGACTGAATTAAGTATGAAACTGCACCTAGCACTTCAAATTATGACAAGGCTAAGTGAATTTAAAAATCACTGACAGCTTAGAAATGGTTTTGGTTACAGTTTCTTCAACATTCTCACTCTGCCATACACTTACGGGAGTTTTAGCACGACCAAGCTGCAGGCTGCCTATAAAATTCTAATTTGGGAGACAGTTCTGCATTGGTTTTAATCACTTCTACACAAAGACAAGAATGACACAGAGAATGCTGGAAGGAGATAGAATACAAGTACTAACATCCATCTTAGCTTTGACCCCATCCAAAGAGAGCTACATAACCCGCTGTTTGGACTCTTCTGACACACCCCACCACAGCCTTTTGCAGAGTGTGGCACATGCTTTTTTTGCAACTGGTGCAGGATATGATATAAGTAAAATTAATAAATACAACAAGCTTCCAACAGTTCTGCAGCCACTTAATGAGTGTAAAACCAGCACATTTCTTACACACCACCAGCATCCTCCATGTAAAAAACCCAAAGCCTCAGAAAATTATTTGCACAGATGTTTCGTAAAGTCCCTGAACATTTTCCAGTTACTAGGTCATTACTATGTTCTTCCAAGTGGCTAATACAACCATTAACAGTGGTACCCTCCATCAGGAGGAGGTCTGGATTGCAGCTTATTGGGTGTGAGTAGTCCTTTTCCTAGCACTAAAATGAAAAAGAATTACAAAGGAGAAAGAACTACAAAGACGACCACATCGAAAAACCCCGGCAGACAGGGCTTTTGATGAATAGTTGAGAAAACAAAATGGAACTGGCATGTCTGTCTTACCATATACATCCATCTATACTTCCACATACACACACCATCTGCTGTACAACCGCAGTTTTAACAACTTAAAAAGTATTACTGACAGCAGCATTTAAAGAAACTTAAGGTCTGGCAGTGGAGAAATGGCAGTGTGTGATGCCATCCTTGCCCACTGAGTCCTCTGCATTGCAGAGGTCTCCACAAGGAAGCTACCTTCCACATGGGGTGATGCACCCCATCAGTCTGTGGCCGTTCATTTTACCTCAGCCTTTAAGTATTTCTTTGCTAAGTAGACATCTGCGCTTGTTATTAAAAGTTCCCTTTGGTAGTTCCTACTTTATTCAATGCAGACTTGATCGTTCTTTTTTAATTGTAACACAAAACATTAAGTTAAGATGATTTTTCTACTTCTGAAACTTCCAGCGTACAATGAAACAAAAAATTCTCTGCCACAAAACCAGCCAACATGCATTTCGCTCAACAGGAACATCTAGAGCAGATACTTGGAAACCACATTAGGCAGAAACCAGTTCCAATTGTGTTTGAAACATGAAACTGGGAGCAAGGGAAAAACAAATTCCAAATAAAACAGAGAACTACACTTCACAATTATCAAATAGGAACTTCCAGCCATACTTTTGTATATTCCCAGCTTTCTCTCCACTTAGCGAGGCATATTTTAAGAACACTTCCAACTTTCCCACCCCCATTTCAAAACAAAGATCAAAGAAAAGTCATTTGGATGAACACCTTCCGCTTCTTATGCAATACAGATTTAGACGCTGCACTTCAAAACCCCAGCACCCAGCAGTCCAAACATTATTCCAGTCCTTTGAAGCGGCCCTAACGGTATCTTCCATTTGCAAGTAACACTTCTGTAGTCAAAGATCTTACTCCAAGGAGATGTTAATGTGAAACCACTCAGACTGCAAAGAGACACACACTCCTGGAGGCAGACTGCAAAGGTGTTTAGAAGTCAATGTAACACCATTACGGAGAGTGTCAGCTTAGAAGCTGTCATAAACACTTCATAATCACTCAGACACAAACTGGACTGCCTGCAACGCATTACTTTATTAAGTGCTGAATAGAGGTTCAATTGTACGAATAAAAAGCACAATGCTAGAGATAATAACCTTACTGAGTGGGTTTTCACATAAACGTCAAATTGGTGCTTTTTCAGACTAAAAGGGTTTTTAACCTAGAGAGATGTGGGGTTTTTTTTAGTCTTAACTGGAGTAACGGTGCTTAATTACAAGCTTAATATGCAGCAAGATCAAGAAGAACAGTTTGCATAATACCAAAGGACACAAAAATGTGTTGCCAAATAAAATCCAAAAATTAAGTTGGTCGCATAATTGACAGATTTTTACTCAGTAAGTCAGCAAAAAAAAAAAAAAAGAAGACAGAAAAACAGCAACATGAAAAAATAAATCCCAAACCAAGTTATGTTCCCCCCAAGTTTTTGGATATTTAAACCCTGCTCTGAAAAGATACTTCAAATTGATGTTAAAGATGATTCTGAGAAACTCTGCAGGATCATCTTACTAACGAAGAAGCCATCCCAACACTGAAATTATACTAACACATATAACTTGTCAGATCGAAGCTGTACCTCTCTGGATGTGGCCTCAGAATTTCACAGAATATACAAATGAAAGGCTGAAAATGTAATGTAATATCTCTACAGTTGACATTGTTAAGATGGATGGTAAAATATCCCCACATTTGGCATTTTTTACCATTCCACTCAACTGCCCCCCCCCATTATTAAAAATACCTCTGGGAAAAAAAAAATAGAAGCACACTAAGAGGCCCTGAAATTTCTTACTTTTCTTCAAGTATTCAATACTATCACAAGCTGGGAATTATGACAAAGTGAAATGCACTGAGGGGAAAGAAAAGACAACCTGGCTGTACTGTCCTGCTAAAAAAGGAGGCAACATCAAGTATTCTGTGCCTTAACTTGTAGCTAATTCAAATACAAGGAAAGAAAAAAGAAAAACTAAAAAGCCCTCCTACAAACCCAAACAGCTCTTTCCCTCTAGGAACATGTACAAGCTACCTTGTACTGCCTGGCTCACAGTATCAGTAAGCACACATAAGCTTGGAAAAACAAAGTAGTTTAATTCATTGTTTGTTAGTCATCTCCATCAAATAATTTCACGTTTGCTGCACTGTACCATGGGCCACAAGCTGAAATGCAGACAGTTAATGGAGAACAGGCTACACCGAGGTAATCTGTTCATGTACCAAAGAACTGA
The DNA here is from genome assembly GCA_039877255.1 of Loriculus beryllinus. Lineage (NCBI taxonomy): Eukaryota > Metazoa > Chordata > Aves > Psittaciformes > Psittacidae > Loriculus > Loriculus beryllinus. The sequence goes on along the minus strand of JBCJKH010048037.1, from coordinate 10,621 downwards.
GGCTCTCTTTTATGCTTGCTTTCTTTATACATGCAAGATCCCATCTGACACAGCATTTCTCAAGGGCATTGATACAGATAGTTCTGACAGAGACACTCTTTCATTTCGACACAGAAAGTCACTTACAAGGGACACACAGAACTCTCACCTAACCACAGAGCAAGGGCATGTTACATACACACAGAGGAAAAAAAAACTATCTAGACACAAAGCTGCTCTTATCACAGCATGGCCAGGACAAGCCCCATGTCAACACAATGCACTTCCATACGTTCTTCAGAAAACACACGTTCAATTGGATAAGAACATTTCAGCAGGATAAAGTAAACTGGTTTACAAAAATTCTTTAGCTTAAGGCAATGCGACTGCTCACAGTATCTTAACTAATGCATCAATTTGGCCTATAACTGCTGGTACTGCTGCAGCTGCATCGCCTCTCTTAGCTCAGTGTCTTAGTGACACCTAATGTTTGTTTTCTGTAATACACGTCCAAGAACAAAGCAAAGCCTTCCTGAACCACTTGAACAACGCGATTTGTACACTTACACAAAACTGAGCAGTCTTCAAAGTAGTGTGCAAAGCTAATCACATACTGGACATCCATGCTTAGCATTCAGTGCCACTCAAAGCCCAGGGTAAAGGCAGATTTAAAAAGAAAAAGATGAGTGAACAAGCGAGCTTTGCTGCCTCATACACGTTTGTGCTCTAAGGAGATAAATGATCCAAAGATATGCCTTGCTTCAGTAAAAATAAAGCCAGCAAAGTTACAATTAGGTGTAGTTTCTCAGGACATACAAATCAGATAAAATTTCCTATATTCTCGTTAAAATGTTCCTAAATTTTCATTAAAGCTCCTAAATTTTAGTACAAAGTTACTAAATACTCACTCAACTTCTAAACCCTCCTTCAAATGCAAAAGCTCAACAGCTTGTTTCTTAATCCTCATTTCCAGCTAACAACATGCAATCAAGAGGGGAAAAGCCAGTTCTCCCACACAGTGAAACTCAACTTAACTTTTGATGTACAAGTTCACTTTATTTTCTATTACACTGAGCTACTGGTATATAAACATCCCACACAGCTAACCAAAGAGTTATAAAAAATATACACATTTCTTACAAAACCAAAGTATTCCACAAAGGGGAAGAGCTTCATCCTCTCTGCATTATTTTGAAGGACAAGGTGTCATAAGCTATTTTTTATTTTTTTTTTTTTTTTTTTTTTTGGAATTTTATAACCTACTGTGCTCAACTTTACTCTGTAGTTTGGAGAAATTTAGGGGAAATCCCCCAAATTAAGACCATGTGCTCATAAACCACTCTGAAACACCAACTGCAGGTTCCGTGCATGAAATCGAACCCATATGCACACACAGACTTCAGTAAAATTAAAATTGCAAATCATGTACATGACAAACGTGATTGTAAAATACTATTAATGCTGTCACACTTGCGTTAAGGGACAAATTCTTTTCATACTTCTCCACCCTTATTCCTTTCTGTAGGTTAAAACAACTTCTGTCCTTTCTGGGATACAAACGATTCCATGATGTCAAGAACTACTCTCATTTAGACTCTGAATATTTATTTAACAGAAGTAATTTGTAGGAAGCCCTCAAATCTGAAGCTAAGTGAATTCAAGTGTTTGATCCGTGCTCAGTATTAATCTTAAAATAAGCATATTGAAAACAAACCATATGACACTGATGGTAAATGTTGGATCTTTCTACTTTGATAGGAAAAATCAGAAGTAAAATATTAAAGTAACAGAACATCACAAAAAAGCCTCTGCCACAGAAATCTGCACTTACAGGTATGCTCCAGACTTGCATTCCATCACTGTATCCAATCATCAGCAGTAACGGTGGCTCATTCCCAGTGCTGTGTACTTCATGGAACTCCATATTCCTTGATATATCTAAATTGAGTGTAAATATAAAAGCCATTATTAGTAGGTTAGAATCAATTATGGCTGATGTCAGTTATACCAGATAGCGTTTTCTCAATACATGTTTCTGGTGTCATTAAGAAAAAGCAAGCAAGATGGGTTTCAAATAAGTATGCAGAAACGATACTGAAGTATATTCTTTTAGGCAAACACAACATTTGTTAAAGTTTCACAAAGAGGTTAAAAATCATTACAATTTTAAATGGAGAAAAAGATTCTGGATGACATTATGGCTTGGCTCTAAATACCCCAAAACCTTCCGTAATTCCTTCTCAAGTGACTAATGGCAAACTTTTCAAATAGAGTACAATTTGCAAAAGACCAACAAAATGAACATGAACAAATACAGAAATTACAAATTCATAGACTGGGCAAAACCACTTCTAGATACTATATAATGAATCTTTACATCAACCTTAACAAAAGAAGAAAATCTCCAGGAAGAAGAGTGCTAAAGGCCATAATCATCACAATCACAAATATTAAGCTTTTCTTGAGTAAAGCTCTCTAAACATACATTTTCAACCATGACAGAATGAACAGAAGCTCACTGCAAGCACATGAGCATCAAAGAAAGAGAGGAATTATTTAGAATGGTGAAAGAGGATATATTCAGGCCCAAACAGATTAGGCTGCATAAAAGGAAACTTAAACAGAATATGAAGGATTCTGAAGAATATTCTGAAGAGTTTTTGTTACATCTAACATCTTCTAGGAAAGAACCTGAAGAGGAAATGCCTGAGATTTTTTTTAAAACCAAACATATGAGGAAAACAAACTCACAAACAAACATTAACCAGCCTGAAGCTGGACATAATGCCATGTACAGGTTGACAGGTCTTTTCTAGTTCTAATAATCATGAATGGATGAACTGCCAGTCTCTGTTCCATTTCAAAAGCTAGAAAACACATAACCTTCCCTAATAACCTCTTGGAAAGGTTGAAAATTCCCCATCACAGCTCTAGCTATGGTGCTACCACTTCCTCTGAGACCAGAATGAGCCTTTACCATAGAGCTACAGACAGAAAAACAAGATGGCAGATAAGAAACAACAATTTGCTGGAAGACTTAAATCCAGCATTCTCCAGAAGGCAGGTCCCATAGTTCATCAGTTAATTCAAGGAGTAATTACCTGATAGCAGCACTCAGCCACCTGCCATTCAGTCCCTAACTTCCTTATTCAGAACAAGCTAACTGGGACAGAAAGGTAAAACAGCTCCCATCTTAACTTGGGATCTACTTGATCTACTCTCAGCAGCAGCTTGTAGCAATCACCATTTACTCTTAACAGGGTTGGAGACCTGTTTTCTGCACAAAGTCTTTGCTGATGATTCATTAAGATACACTGGACGTTATAAACAAGTTACATGTTAAGAATATTTACTGGCTTTGCTCTATTATTTCCCTGAAAGATGTCATGGAATCTGCCGCTCCCTTTACTCAACTGCTCTTCCTTTCTTGGTTACTCTAAAATCACACCATTGAAAACGTATCTGAGACCTGGACTGGTTTCACAGTTAGATGATGTGGCTTTTAAAACAATCAGTAGGTTAAATAATTCAGTTCTATGCTTTGTTTTAGACTAAAATTTATTTTAATTTACCTCTCTTCCTAAACACAAGTTAATCTGAGTTACTGAAACCAGAAGATCTGTATGTTCTATTTGGTCGATAATGAACAAAAGTGCAGCTATTCACTGAGAATTCAGTCTACCTAGAATAGTGAAATTAAACAATTCTGAGTCAACAAAGCTTATTGATAAAGCTGACTGAAATTACTGTACATAGACCCAAATACCACAAATAGAACTGAGAGAAAATGAAGCCATACCATTTAAATCAGCATTTTCAAATCTGACCCAAATTATCTTCTCCTTTTCTTCTGCTGGGGGGGTTCCACTGTAGGCCTGGACAAAAACCAAAAGGGTTGAAATAAGAAAGTTATATGTCTTTTTTTTCTCCCTCTGTAGACCATAGAGAGAATCTAAGTTAAAAAAGAAAAACAGAGATACATGTATCTTATTGCCACCAGTATTCCTGTGAGGTTTTGCTTCAAAGCTGAATGGTTCTGTGATCGACATAAACCATGCTAAATATAACTCAACAAGCGTAACATCCTTTACTAATGTGGAAATGACAAGACATATATAACAATAAGTCTTCTGGAGGAGGTTAGAAATGCCATACAAGTTACAGCAATTTAGTCAAGCCAAAACACAACGGCTCCTACAACCTTTAGCTTTAGTAGTTAGAGGTTGTCATGTGAGACATTTTTACTTCCAAAATTCTCTTTAATTCACTTAAAAGCTTTGTAAGGAAGACTGAGGAAAGAAAGAGATGCTTACTACACAGTTTATATTTTATTGATGTTTTACTTATATTTGTGACATCTTTAATACAGTCATTTAAAAGAGAATAAACTATAATTCCAGCAGAACAGATCCATGTCTCAGTTCGGGTTGTACAGATTCCCATAAAAAGATGCCATACACAAAGAAACTTTGAAGGAGACTTGAAATGTTTCTAAATTGCAGGTTTTACAGTTCTCAGGAGAAGCTGTGGTAGGAAGAACGTGAGCTACAGTAGAAATACCACTGTTTCCAAACTAATTATAACAAAATACTGGACAGTATTTTTGATTAAATATGAAAAGAGCTTGTATAATAACTTTATACATGCCAGAAAGGCAATAACATGAACTAAAAATACAAATTTAAAAAGTAAGTGTGGGTATTACTTTTCAAAACAAATCACATTCCATGCTTCCCAGGCAAACTGATTTGTGAAATAAAACACAGACTGTATCCTTTAACTACAGATGGCAAAAAAAGGGGGCATGTGAGGAACGCAGCAAACTTTTAAATGAAAGTTTTGACTATATTTAATTTTGACCATGAGTCCAGAATGCATTTCACAAATGTGTACCAGTGAGGGGAATTTCTTTTATATTACTATTGAGGAAATCCATAAGTAACCAAGGACCAAGCCAGTTTCCTGAAGCTACAATTAGCTGCAGCACTCCTCCACTACAGACTACAGCTTTCCCAAGGAGTAACAAAACAAAACTAGTTTCTCTCTGCTACCAACAGGCCCATGGACAATAAGAAGTGACCAGTCCAGTTTCATGCTGCTGCTACCTGCGAAAACTATGACCAAGAGCATCAGTGTTATTTTCCAGAGAGGAAGAGCCCAGGAATTAACAATAAAACTAAATTAAATTAAACTGAACAAAGCAGAGTGAGGACTCCTGATTCGCAGGACTCATCCAGTTGGGGAATGATGGGTTCAGCAGAGCTCTACAGTTCCACAGAAGCCAGCACATTCCAAGGCAAGTTAAGATAAGACCAAAAAAGAGAGGGAGTGAAGGAAGCAAAGAAAACTTCTTCCTTTTCAGCCAATTATAAAAGCTGGGGTGACACAGGGTGTCTACCAAGTTTTTTCCAACATCAGCCCAGCCATACATAGGTTTCCAACTACAACCCAGAAGAAAACATATTTGCAGGAGGCAGAGTTAAGTATTACGCCCAGTCTCTCCCTCACCAACTACTCTACCACCAAAACTACCCCAGGAGAAGGCTGCAATCTTCTTCCTGCTATTTATATTGCAATTCTTTAACTTCTACGTAGCTAAGATTTTCATTTTAATTATCACCCATCAGAGGAAACCTGTAAGCCCAATCTTCAGATAGTCAACACTTTCAAAAACTGGTCTCCAGATTCACGTTTAAAACCACTACAAAACCTGGCTTTGTTTTTTCAATATTCTGGTCCCCCTGACACACACTTCAACTGCCTTGTACACTGAAAAAACCAGTCTGAAAGATCTGCACGTACCTGTGGCACGACGTCTTGAAGAAACGTAACAACACTTTCCATGTATGACTGTTCCCTTGAAAACAGAAGGAGAATTTCAACTACCCCTGAAACTCAAAGCGATCATGAATACATTACATAAGATGTAACAGCATGGAAATCATGGATAATCTCTAGAGCAAAGGAAAAAGCATGCAATGTAGTTACTTCACGTACTGACAAACACTCTGATAAGTAGGGCCTGAAGGTGTGTAATAAGCTAAGTGATACCTGTGTATGAAGTAACAGCTTGGGGGGAATGTATAAAACACAAGAAGAACCATGCTCTCCACATCAGAGTGGCTGACTGAAGTACAGCAGGCACTTGGAAACTACTCTTCCTTATTTTTCTACTTGATTTGGCTAAGTGAAGACTTACACTAAGGGCTGAAGCTCTCCTTGTGGGCCAAGTAAACTTTAAGACCTCAGATGCACTATGTATGATGTTGGAGTAAATGGTAGCACTTGGGGACAGGAGATGGAGCAAAACCCTAACTAAGAATAGTAAGGAGAGGGATTTTCAGATAAGATTTTATAGCTTGGGAAGCTTATTCCTTCTTGGAAGTTCATTAGCAGTAACGATTTAGAAGAGCATCTAGTGCAAGATACATTTGTTGTGATAGATTTAAACTAATGCTTTTATAAGCTTAGCCCTACATGAGTGGTCAGTCTCTTGTGTAACTGCTGAGCAATGTACAACCTGGGTTGACTCTATCAGACAGACGGTGTCGAAACTATGCAACAAGTTTGTGCTTTCTGTGGCAATACTGAAACATGCTCACAACAAGAACTATCTTCATCAAGTCTGAGACAATTTAAAAACCCCAAACTCTTTAGGCAACGGCTGTGGCAGCCCCAAAATTGATTTTTCCTATCAGCAGTATCTTTTTCTGTGCTAACTCAAGATTTGTCATAGCAACAAAGAAAAAATATAAACCAGGAAATCTCAAGTCTTGATGTCCGAAGGTACCTATGCTTTCTTCATGCTCTCTGACACTGTGCTGTGCAATATTCTTTTAATAAAAATTGGTGTTTAGTATTTGAGAATGAAGTACTCTGTCCTATGCACAGCATTACAGGAGATATTTCAAGTCAAAAGCTGCAACAGCTGGATCAGGTAAACTGCTTGACTCCTCTTCTAAACCAAAGGTTTATGTTTTCGGAAGCTTAAGTCCAACTCATGACAAAACTCAATTTTGTTCAAAAATCCAAAGATTACTGCATCAAAGTGTGTTTTACTACATTACAAAGCCCTTATAAACGAGCTGTGGTTTCTAGTGCTGATTCTTCTTTGATTTATGTAGGTCACCAGCACTGTCTCTGTACACCTTGAGAGCCCTTTATTACCCAGCAATAACACTTGTCTACAGGTATGGTATTAAATAGCATTTGAAGTTCTCATGCGAATGCCTACCAGCAAGAGTCACACGGTCTTCATCCTTCACCTCAGGAAGTAACTTTTTTTTGCTCCCCCCATGTACATCTTGAAACCAAGCTGATGCTCAGGAAATGTTTCATTCAGTGTATGTACACTAAATCCCTCCTAAAGTTGAGAAACTTCCAGGAAAGTATATTTAAAGTGCTTAAAAATGACCAAAATAAGAGTAAAACCTACTAAAAAAAGTGCATCTTCCCTTCCTAAGAATCTGGGAGCTTAAGATAAGCAGCAGAATGCTGCTCCACATACAGAAGCTCTCGTCAGAAACACTGAAATTTCTGAGGTAAAAAGATGCACCTTGAACACAAGGCACCATATTTAACAAACCAAAAGAACAGGTAATTTCATTCTTACAGTGGTTTTCTAGTATCATATTTTTTAAAGTACATTTTGAAGAAAAGGTCATTACAAACAGAAATGCCTTTGTTGAGGAGTTCTGCAACAGCAAAAATAAAAGCTTACTCTATCACATGGCTGTAAGACAAACCTCTAACACAACTTTTTGTGTCACAACAATTGGTTTCTTGTGCTCCCTAGTAAAACTAAGGAAAATTTTGATGTCAAAATAAACTGCCTTCTCCAAGGCAAACTAAAAGCTGCTGAAACTGATGGTACAAGTGAACACTTCAATATGGTGCCATTTTGCAGCAACAGCTCAGCAGTATAAACATTCCCAGGACAAAAGAAAAACTGCTACAAAGATCCTTAAACAGACAGAGAAAAGACCATAAATCTTCTGGAATCTCCTACTAAGCTCTTTTGCCAGTAAAGTATTTTCATGTGAACACACTAAAAATAAAGGATGCTCAAGCAAAAACATGGTCTCCTATACACTCTGAGTGGAGAGAAGCAGCTTCTTCTTTTGCTCTTGGCTTTATTCTCTTAAGTAAAAACACAAATAAAAACTAGAATCCACAATTCAATTTACTAAAGGACTTTAATGAAAGGCTTGTGTGTTTTAATACATCCACCCCTGTGACAAGGTATGATTAGAAGAGCAGCAAAGGAAGATGCTCCTAACCTAAGGAAGAAGTTTGCAATCACTGATCTACAGGAAGAGAGGTGTTTGCACAGCAAATAAAATTGTGTAAAAAAACGCAAAAACATTGCGATATCTTCATTTTTAAAACATACAACTTCGCAGGTTTTGGTGTATAAGTGAGAAGTATCCCATTTAGAGAGACAGTTTGACCTGCACAGTCCTGGGACACAGGAATGCAACATCAGTTTATTTTAGTGGAAAACACTCAAATACAAGAAACCCATATGATCAATTTGAGCCCACACAGCTGGCTCTGAAAGAAAGTTCAGGCTAGGGCCTTCTTCTACCAGAAAACAAAGCCAATTTCAAACCAGGGCTACTCTTTTAGAAGGTGCTTACGTGACAGCTTGTGGGCGAACCACCACTCCTCCAGTGCAGCGGCTGGGGCGGCGCGGGGACTCTGTCGCCATTGTGTCTTCACAGGTACCTGTAAGCAGCACATTGCTTTTTAAACAACGATTTGTAGCAGGATTATTGGTTACACCGGTTCTTGACATACTCTTTGGGATGGTCTCTTAAAGGAAAGAGATGAGGCCGCTTTACAGCTGCTTTGCAGCGCTTTAAAACAAAAAACAAAATAAACCCCAAGCAAATCACTTCTTTGTTCAGTACCTCAATCACTACAGCTCCTGCAATGCACGTGAAAGCAAAAACAACACAGACCTGTGTGATAAAGTGGAAAACTTTCTTCAAACTGTACATTAACAACAGCGGCACCGGTACTTGCTGATAATCAGCAGTTATCAGTACCATTATTTAAGACTAATAAGCTGCTGTGTTATAAAATAATTATATAAAAATAATGCACAATCATAAGTGCAGTCTGTTGTACTCTTGACAATGTGTAAGGGGTTACGTTGAAGCTAACAAGAAAAGCGTGATGGAACACAATCTTTCTCATGTCAGCTTTCTGTACCAACTTCAAGTTCTGCTTCATGCTTCTGTTCTTCATGTGAAAACTCAGGCTAACATTTCTAAAGGCAAAAAACAGTTGAGAAGAATCACAGACACCTCTCCAGCCGCCCTATTATCCTGTCCTACTCCAAACCAAGAACCAGTACATGAAGTGAGAAAAAAATACTATCAGCATCAGTCCACCTTTGGGCACCTCTTTAAGTAAGGCACTTAGCCCCACAGAAATTAATAACAAGACCTTCAGCAACACAACTGAAGCTCGACACACAAGCCAAGCAACCCCAAGAAACAAAACAATGCGTAAGACCCCTTCACTTTTTACCTCAGCCCAGCCAGTGCCACGGCCCGCCCCTCAGCCGGGACCACTGTCACCGAGCACCGGCGAAGCTCCCTGGCCGGGCCGGGCCGGGCCGGGCCGGGCCGAGCCCTCCCGCGGGCGGGAGCCCCGGCCCCAGGACGCAGGCGGCCAGGAGGCCCCGGGCACCCTCAGCCGCCCGCTGTTGAGCAACTCCACAGAGCAAAACACCCCAACCGGACCGGCCTCTACGAAGACCGCCGCCCCGTGAATCAGGCCGCCGTCATTCGGGACGGCGCCGACACCCGCCGGACGCTCCGCGCCCGCTGCCGGGGGCTCCCTCAGGGCCCGAGCTGCACCCCCGGCCACTGCCCGGCCTCTCATCCCCGCGCTCCCCCCCTCAGAGCCGGCCACAGAGCGCCCTCGGAACGCGGGCCCGCCTCAGCGCTTCCAACCCCGGCCCCGGGCTCAGCGCAGGGCCGCGCTCCCGCCCAGCGCACCCTCACCTGCCGCCGCTCCCCTCCGCCCGCCGCCTCACTGACAGTGTTTGGGGTCCCCACGGGGAATGACACCCAGCGCACCGCGCGCCGATAGCCAATCACAGAGCTCCGAAAGCGGGCAGCTGCCGGCTGCCGGCCAATCCCCGGCCCCGCTCCCACAGCGGTGGGCGGGACTCAGAGGACACGGCGGGCGGCTGCGCTTTGAGCTCGGTTGAGACACCCCCCCCCCCCCCCGCAGCTTTGTTTACATCCGGATCTCGCGAGAGCCGCCGCCACAGTCCCGCGCACGTGGGCGGGGGCGGGGCCGCTGCGGGGTCACGCGCCGATTTGGCGGGGAAGGCCCCGCCCAGCGCGCGGTGTTTACCTCCCGTGCGCAGTGACGCAACGTCGGGGGCGGGGTCTCGGGACAAGGGGCTGTAGGGACAGGACAAGGAGTATGGCTGTAACCTGCCAGAGGGGAGATTAGGTATCTCTCTCTGTATATGTATGTGTGTGTGTGTGTGTGTATATATATATATATATATATGGAAGAAGTTCTATATATGGAAGAGTTCTTCCCCTGTGAGGGTGCTGAGGCGCTGGCACAGGGTGCCCAGAGAAGCTGTGGCTGCCCCATCCCTGGCAGTGTTCAA